>WMED01027757.1:0-10565 GCA_019650415.1 Pipa parva | reverse complement strand
TTATTTGTGACTCTGCAGTGATAAATGTATTTCACCCACAAAGTAATTAGCTTAGTTTTTGCTGGTGCATTATTATAAGGGCTCTCGGCTAAACAGGAACCGCGAGGGAGATTTCTTATTCGTGTACGAATTAATAAGTCAAGTAGGGGTGTGCGATATATATCGTTCACAATACTATCGCACACAGTGTTTTACCGATATTGCAAAACAACTGCAATATCGGGTAACCGTGCGGTGCCTGTGGAGCTTCCGGGAGGTGGGGATAAAGCAGCCCACTTACAAAGAAAAGGAGATAAAGACTCACCCCCGCAGACGCACTAACAGCCGATATAACTCATTAAAACAAAAGTGAATATTCATGAGCATGAATATTCACTTTGTCTTAATGAGCTATCGGCTGTCAGTGCGTCTGTGTGGGTGATTCTCTCTCTCCTTTTCTTTGTAAGTGCGCTGAGCCGGCTGCTTTATCCCCACCTCCCGGAAGCTCCACACAACCCTGACAGGATGGTACAAGCTGCAGAGGATGAGGAGCACGCAATTATCGGCCATTATCGTTATCGGGTAAGTAAAGAAAAAATTGCGATATTGTTTTTTTTTGCTATATCACCGACCCCTAAAGTCAAGGCAACTGGACTTGCTGTGTTTTTCTGGAAGATGTTTTGCTAAATTGGAAAGCCAGTCAGATTATTCGTGAAACGTCTACAAGAAAAGTACAGCCAGTTGTGTTGAAGTATTACTGTAAATATACTATAACCTGACTTTCTATAGCATTATGCATACTCTTTGCTATTACAAAGGTTTTCATTGAGGAAAAACATAACCCAAAGTGAAAAATATATTGAATATTTTTTTTTTTTTGATATGATCAATGAATTGTTTTATTATTTATTATAGATACATGTATATCTCATGGTCCCATTAATTGGGCTATATATATATATATATATATATATATATATATATATATATATATATATATATATATATATATATATATATATATATATATATATTTTTTTTTTTAATACATATATGCCCTTTTTTTTATTTATTTATTTTTTTGTGAATGATAGCCCTTTACATGTGTTTAGATTAAAAAAAAAATTGTTCCACTAAAATAATGGTTATGCAGTCGTCTTCCAGTAATTCAACAACCGCTCTGCTAAACAAAATGTTTATCTCGAAAGTGGGAAATTAAGATTAAGATTAGTTCTGTCAGATTATGTGAGAGGTTTGCAGAATTGTAATAAATGACTTTCACAGTAGTGACTAGTTGTAGATGGCGTTAAAAGATCGCAGTTTTAGTTAGGCTTAACTGAAATTGATTACATTGCTTTAAAAAAAAAACAAAAAAAAAACTTAATTTTAAAAATATCAATTGTTAAGAATTTCTATATATAAAAGAATGACATTCTGGTTAAAGGGAAAGTAAAGCAAATATGTGCAAAATCTAGAAAATCTTTATGCAAAAGTTTCCAGAAAGAAAACCTTGCATGTTAATTTCTACTTTGCTGGTAGAAATAACTCCAGTACAGACTTGATTTAATATTAATAAAGACACTGGGGGGGTTATTCACTAAAGTCCGAATTGGTGCGTATTGGTGCGAATTCGCCAGATAAAGACTGCTACTGTCACAGTCGCGTCTTTATAATGAGAATATTGTAGCAGTCGCGACTTTATTATGGTTAAATTGTCGCATTTTGGTCGGCGTTATATATGCCATGTACAAAATGCGGCCAGACAGGAAGAGCTGTGAATGCCGAAGGAGCATTCACACTGTCGCTGGTAAGTATAAATATGCCGGAGCGGTTTTTCTTTAACTTTCCCACTAGTGTATTAAGTGCTGCATATAATACACTAATGTGAACCTAGCCTTAAGCTCCAGTGCTGCCACTGCTGTCTCTACATTGGTGATCCCTCCTTTGTTTGACAGGTACCATGGTCCTCTTTTCTTCCTCTAAGTTTTGCAGAATAGAGTACCTGTACAGTACAGTATGCATACAGTTTGCACAGTATGCAAATAACTGCTTCTAAGTTTTCTCTATTAAGTGAAATGATACTCAAGTCTTGGGGGGGTAATTCAGGAAAGTCCGAACTTACCTGGCGATCCTTCAATTCACTTTGCAGAGACTGGTACGTGCTCCCTTCTCTCCTGCACGCAGATATCAGCGAATGCTTTAAAGGTATTCCAGCCTTGCGAGGCGACTTGAGTGGTCGCGAGGTGAGGCGAAGTACCTTTAAAGCGTTCGCTGATCTCCGCATGCAGGAGAGCAGGGAACATGTACCAGTCTCTGCAAAGTGAATTGAAGGATCGCCAGGTAAGTCCAGACTTTCCTGAATTACCCCCTTGATTTACTGTCACTGACAGTAAGTACCCATTCCCACCCACCCAGTACCTTCCCACTGGCACCCAGCCAATCAAATTTAAATAGGTGGGGTGCCAGTGATATCACTAATGACATCACTATTACCCAGCCAATCGAAAAACAGTGGGCTGAGCTGGTGATGTCACTGCCAAATGGGGAAAGTACTTTACATGGGAAAGTCCTATTTCTCTAGCTAGTTTAGCTATTATTTTTCTTTTGATGGCTGGTGCCCATGCTATATAGAGATCAACTGTATCGCCAAGTGTATACACAGAGTTATATCCATATTCATCATTTCACAATAAAGATACTAGCAATGTTCAGCAGTGTTGTTTTTTCTGTGCCTTTACATATCTTACCGGCAAAGAAGGTCAACAAATCAAGTTTCATTTTAGCCATGTGTCTAAGTTTTACAAATCTGCAGCTTAAATATATTTTAAAAAAAAGCAATCAGAGGAGCATATGGTATTGGTTAAGACGTTTATATTCCCATTTATATTTACAAAAATAGTAGCCCGTCTATTGAATCCTACAAAAATACACTACCTCCCATAACACAAAGTATTAACTGCTATATTTGGATGTAGCTTCACTTTAGAAAAAAAAATATACATGTATCTTAAAATGGCTCTAAACTGAAATTCTACACAGATTTTACGGCTGTTTCAAAATAGATATAGATCTAAATAAAATTATTATCTCAAACAGTGAGGGGCGGCACACCAAGAAAAAAAAAAAGTTGCTCAGAAGAGAAAATATAACTAACTGGAACAAAAACAGCAATAAAGAAAGAGAAAGTAATCTGAACATTTTTATTACAATAGCCTCTTTAAACCAGCATATCTGATTGGGATCTTTCTTAAGGCAACAAGACATATACCCACAAAGAAAGAAGTGCCCAATTAAAGTAGACCTAAGACGATAAATAGGAATAAAATGTACAAACAAGTGTAATGTACATATTATATACACAAGAGGACTATTTATAAATGATCATTAACAAATAAATGATCATAAATTCATAATGTTTACTTAACAAAGACCTTTTCCATGTGATGTAATAACTGCAAGGAAGCCATTACCCCCTTTTGTACACCAGTGGTGCACAAAGTACATGTGATCTATGACAATATAAAGCACATTAATTTTATTGGTAGTGCTATACCCAATCAGGGAAAACAGTGTTAAAGACCCAATCAGATTAAGTTTAAAAGCTGCTAGAACTTCAGCAGTGACATCACAGGTCCGGATTTGCATTCATAATGTATTCAAATGGCTGCTGTGAGTCCGCAGAGCTGTGTAAACTTCATTGGGACAGTACAGAGCAAATCTGGATTATTTAATACAGTGATTTAGAAGGCAGTTAAATAGACAACTTTATTATGAATTTTTGTGGTCAATGATTTAGTTCTTTAAACCTTCATAAAATAGCTAGTTCAAGATTAACAAGTGATAAAAAAAGATAAAACCACAAACAGTGAATGAAAGTTTCATTGCAATTTATATTAATATACAAAATATCAACTATATAATATTATGAAAATAAAAACCATAGATTTGAAAAGATAAACTGTAAAGAAAGCTAGTAAACATAAACATCAGCCAGGCCTATGTGTTAAAATGTTACTGCACAATGCTGTAACACTGTTTATTAATCAGAAGCTAGCCTTATCTAAAATGGTCTCTCTAAATAATTAAACCTAAACAAGAACTTGCAAACCATTCACAGCTCAACATCATACAGAAGAGAAAAAAGGCAGTAATCTCTAGGATGGCTCAATAATCATCATTTAAATACCGTTCCAAGAGTCTCCAGATGTGGGCCAGTAAGTATCCAGTATATATATATATATATATATATATATATATATATATATATATATATATCATAGATAGGACACAAAGATCAAAGCTTGCGGGTAACATACTCCTTGAGTTCTGAAAGCCCATTGAGATTTTTATTTTACATCATCGAAACACAATCTACTTTCCTAACTTTTCCTCAAAGGCCATCAAATTTTCTGGATAGTTCTTATTTTTATGATTATTTGCTCTAAGTATAGCCACACCTTTATTTGAAATGAGACAGCATTAGTGTAATAAATAGGAAGGGATGAGGATAGTTGGGGCATTTGATTTCAGGCACTCTCCTGGTATAAAATTGAAGTACAATTAATAGAAACATGTACTATAACCTTTATTTTGTTGCATCTATAAGCTTTCATATTATTAATCTATTAACCTCATTATTCAATGTTGGGCCGCCCTCCCAGAGTACCAAGGGATCCTTTGGTGGGTTCCAGAATTCGAGGGCCCAGGCCTGGTGCCAAAAAGTAGCTCTTAAAATTTTCAGGTCCCTAGTTTCTTTCAATTACACGAACACTTGGGCCATTGGCTCTTTTGTAATGTTCTGCAATACTGCTAATTTATTGTGATAGCTCTGGTGTACATGACAGCATTTGCTAGTGGCCTACGGCTCCTTATAATCAACTCTCTTTGCTGGGACCCAAGATTCCTCATTCCAGCACAGTCTTCATTTGCATAAAGTCTTTCCATGCTGCATTTCTCAGTATTACAGTTACCGCTGTTGACATTCAACAAGTCTTTTTCCCACAATTGTTACTATTCCTTGGCTTACTGTGTTTTTTCTAGACCTTTATATCCACTGCAACAATGATTTTTAATTATCCTTGCTAGCTCTTTAAAAGTTTAACATGTAACAGTTACAATTAAAACTTGAACTAGTTATATGTACACCTGAGGGAAATTATTAGAAGGCTGTTTTTCCTCTTTTACCATTGACAACCTTCCAAAACTGTGAAATACCCATTAGCTCGCTTTACGCCTTCATATTATGAAATATAATTGATCATTTCCCTCCCCCCCTTTTTTTTTTCTATTTTAAAGAATTCAATAACATTTTTTTCTACTTCATCTTCACTGAAATGTGTGTACCCTTTGCTCCACACAGAAATCAATCCTTCTTCTGAAAATAGTTAAAAAAGGTAAACTATAAGGATGAAGGCGATGACATGAGCGACCTGCAGAAGAGCGTCTTCAGAATTTATTTTCTTAACAGTTTAACATTTTGGTGGAACGGAACCAACATTGAACCGAATACTACATAATCAATTTCAGCATTTAGAACTCTCATTCATTAACTCCGAACCATCTTACATCAAACAACTAAACAATTGCACAACATATACTATATGCAGTAAAAAGTCATGGAAACTGGGCTTGTACTGTATTTTTCTTGAAGACCTTTCACTTAGTCATCCAACTGGCTTTCTCAATTTAGAGTTATTACTACAAATATACCATTATCTGGATGAATGAGAACCTTCCGATATTTTCGCAGTACTTCTTTTAAAATTCTATTTCCTATAAGGGCAGGAAGTTTGTATTTTTTTTTTTTTTTTGTTTTTTTTTTAATAAAGAAAACTAAAGATTTCACAGTTCACAGCGGTCTATTAAAGTCTTGCTTGCATACAGGGTATAAGATCTGTGCACTGGTTAGGTAATAAGATCAGTGCATATATAGGGAATAATAACAAACATGTGATTTATACAGTCCTATATTGTTATTCTGTATCCCGAGACCGTGCCTAGCAACCAAAGAATTAATGTGTGTTTACCTAAAACGCTCGAGGCTAAAAGGTTTCCCTTGTTATTACTTTTTTTTTTAATTCTGATTCACCTTTTAAACGTATTATGTAATTCTGACCTATTTTACTATTGCTTGCTGTCGTAAACACCCAAATAATGATTTTAGCTGCCAAAGCTTTCAACGCCCTTTCCCCCACACAGCATATTCCATAGGGTGGAGATACTTATTATCTGCATGCGACTCTAATTAAAGAGATACCGTCATAAAAAAAAAAAAAAAAGGTTTGTGGCTAAAAATGATCTTTAATGTTCATTAAAGGCTTTAGGGTTGAAAGAAAAACAAAGTCACTTTTTGTGATAGCATGGGGCGATTTCTGATGATATTCATTCATTTTATCCATATTATAAAAATTCTGCAATCCTGCCAGATTGTGTATTATAACATCTTAGAACTCTTTCATTTCCCACACTGTAGTGTGGAGAGTCCATATAAGATTAATGGAACAGTAAAGACAACTTCAGATATTTTCCAGACTAAATTTTGACTATTACATAAATGCAGTTACTAAATAAACCACATTGTTTTGTACATTAGTTAATAATTTTGCCAAGTTACTAAAATATACTGATGTTCTGGGGTCCACTGCCTTTCCACGTTAGTTTGCAAAGTCTCACTAGACAATTCAAGTGATGCACAACACAACAATATATCATTGTATAATATGAAAAAAAAAAAAAAAGGGTTCCAATTTATTAGTAGTAATTTCTTCTAGTTTTATACACTGTATTAGTATGATCAGTGGAAATGTGGGAGCTGTAGCTCTGTTTATCTATTATGGATTATTATACAAACGTGTGCCATATGACAATTCTAAAAGTGATCATTGATGTATGGCAAAATAAATACAAATTAAAATAAAATGAATAATCTAACCACATTTTATTTCTCCAATAACCACCTTGGAAATTTTTCTTTAGTTACAGAGTTGATCCACGTCATCAGTTTATGTTACAGCTGGAAAATAAGCTACCGGATTTATTGCTTTACTACTGTTAAATGAAATGCTATGCTACCAACCATGATAATGAAATATATAAATATGAAGATTCTTTAAGATGTTCTTCTCTTCGAGAATGGACAGGTGTGTACTTGCCAGACATGCATTAAATATTTAATGGAATGATGCAATGGAAATTTTTGGCTTAATTTAGGGAGAGGTATGATGGGCAATGTTCAATTAGACGATTTTTCATGGACGCAACATACACTTAACAGTTCAAGGTAAATATTAAAATGATCAAGGAAAACAAATATTCTAATTTTGTAGTTTATCTCCTCAATTACATTTGCACAACCAATTTAACTTTTAAATTTTTTTTCCAGACTGAACACATTTAGCAGTGATTTAGAAACTCCTCCTTGGAGCTCAAAGAAAAGGAAAATAGTTTTCGGAAGCAACCATCTAATTCAACTTCCTGTCAATATGGGGAGATTTCGGTTATTTATACAACTTTGTCTAGAATGAGAGAAGATTTAAAAACCTCAGAATTAACCATTAAAATATACACAAAAACAAAACTGGCAAATGTCTTACCCGTAACAATGACTGTGATTCATCCTTTGACTTTGTATCTCCTGCTGAAGAGTACTGGGGTGTATGCTGTCCTGACTTTTCTCCACTGGCAGCTGCTGTCACTCCTTGAAATCCCTTCGGTTCCATAGACAAGCCATAAAGAGGCCTTGCGAGATGTGCAGCTTCTACATTTGGACTATCTCTTGAAGATTTTTGTTGTTCCTGGTTGACAGACACTGTAGTTAATAGACCCAAGCCAATCTGTGTATATGATGGACTTGTTCTCAAAATATCTTGTCCTCTCCAGGCTACACCACGAAGATCGTCAACAGAACCATCAGACCAAGCTTTCTCCCTGAGCACTTCTTTATCCTCAAGCTTCTCCCTCTTAACAGTGCTGTCAAATATGGCTTCTCCCATTTTAGAATCAGGAGTGACAAGATTATACAACTTGAGATCTGTTTTTGGTTCTTCTTTAATGGACGTCCCGTGACGTTCCGCACCATTAGATGTAGTGATTTCGGACTCCTGACAATGAGCAGAATTAAAGTGATCCAATAAAGACTGTGTGTCTGTTGCAGTAAAGTTACACTGACGGCACTTGTAGCAATTATGAACCCTCCTAAAAATAAAAAAAAAAATGGAAAAAAAAACATAAAATAAGAAATATGTATCAAGCACAAATTTTTATACCCTCAGAATTAGAATTCAGAGACAACAATTTTTTTTTCGCAGGGTTAAACCACATGAACTACTTACAGTTTAACAACTATGGCTTCTCGCAAATTGTTAAGGTTGTTAAAGTCTTTATTTGCACAACAGTCAAAAGATACATAGCCATTTACTTATAAGGGAGATGCAATGTCTTATTAGTTGTCTTTCAGTAGAAACACCACACTCATCAAGTTTTAATCACATCATTTATTGTTCACTTTACCAGAAATTGTGACCCCCCCCTTGGCCATAAATTATTCAAGGCTGAGATACCAATAAAGCAATCAGAAAATAAATAGTCTTAAAAACACAACTACAAAAATATAACAGGTGCCTTAGCAGTTTTAAAATGAGAAGTTAGAAATTATAATGAACATTAACTAGCAAAATTGGCTATCTCCACTGCAGAAAAAAAAACATTTTCAAATATATATTCTAAATAATTTAGACTGTGTTCTTACCGACTTCTATACCATACCACTAGATTTTCTCACACGGTATAAAAGTTCATCAGGCAAAAACACCTTGATATAAGCAACAACAATTCCTCAGTACTATAATAAGCAGTTATTGGGACAAACATTAGAGCAAGACCACTAACCTATAGAACCCAGTGGGGTTTGCTATTCTAGTTGCAACCAGCTTAAGAAAATGTGTTGCCGTGGGTAACTAGAATCGTGAAGACTTTGTCACTCTTTACACAGTCCCCAAAGTATAAAAGAATAAAGAAATTCTGCAGGGAAACTATATTGTTAGCACAATTCGCCAAGGCCAGACATGAATGGTCCATATTTACCTTCCAACATTCAGCTATTTGTGCTCATAATCATGGTTTCCCTTTATGAAAGAGGGAAACTGTAATAATATTTCCAAATAACTAAAACTTTGCATGTCTTTGAATATTTAAAGAGAAATATACTGATTCAATATTTTCACTGCACTTCATGAACACTGTCACTATTACTGGAAGGTAACTTACCTGTTTTGTCACTGCGATAGCTGTGTTCTAGTTACTGTTTTTACCAACGGCCCCTTTAATTAAAGCAGTTGCTGGTAAAAACAGCAAGAAATAACACTGTACGTATACAAATAATCACACAATATACCTTAATGTTCCCAATATTCATACTCTATTGTCAATTTTACAGTATCCCTTGCTAATCTTTTATTGTTATTTTTTTGTGTTTTCATAGAAAAAAAAAAAATTTATTCACCTGTAAGTATTTACATAAATCGATTTTATTTTCACTCGGTGTCTGAATTGTCACAAAGAAACTGGTTTAGAACGCATCAATTTTTTTTCTTTTTTTTTGGTTCCATTTTCTCTACAAATTTTTGTAAATAGTCAAAAAAAAGTGGACAAAATAAAATTGATTTGGGGCATTGAGGAAAACAGGCATTAAAAATGTATGGAAATAAATTAAATTTCATTTGCCGTTATCTCAAAATTTTCTATTTATTATCTCAACATTTTGACATATCTAGAAAGTTTATGTATATTTATATAGCCATTCAAGATATTTTCTGGCTCATTAAGACAAACCTACATTTCTTTAATTGTATTTACTGTATACTATACTAAATAATAATTAGGAAAGAAGTTTGTTTTTGTTTTTTTTCCATTGGCAAATATCCAACAACTGTAACTACTGTGGCTGTATAAGTTATGCAGTAACAGTTGTAATTAAAGTGAGTGTTATGGTAAGCAGTGTGCCTACACATTTAACACAACAGGAAATATGATAAACCAGTTTTATATTTTGTCATCATTTTCAGAATTGTTCACATATGATTTTAAATAAGCTCAGGGTATTGGAAACTTAAGAATTGGGTTTTTCCGATGACTTCTGAAAACAAAACACATACATACACATGTGAAAAAGCCCTATGAAATCTAACCACAAGCAACCAGTACAAATATCTTACACCTCAAAAAGAAAAATAATGAAGGTAACTATATGAGTCTGCATCACAATAAAAACATCTACAAGTGCAGGAAATAACAGAAATCCACCAACTAATATTGTTTTGATTTTGTATTTCTTGTTTTACCGTGGGACTAGAAACTTGCTGTGGTCTGTAAACTTCAGATAAAGGCAGTAAAGAACAGATCATTCTAAGTCCCATTCATTTAAAGTAGCGTTTGTTAAAACGTGGCTCCGGGTTATTTATGAACTTTCAGCCACATTCAGAGACCCAAGGTTAACAAAAAGTAATTAAAGAGCAACTAAACTTTGAAACAAATATATATACAGTGGGGAAAAAAGTATTTAGTCAGTCACCAATAGTGCAAGTTCCACC
>WMED01027756.1:0-10566 GCA_019650415.1 Pipa parva | reverse complement strand
GGGGAGCATAAGGAAAAGACTTTACAAACATCATTGGAGTCTTCCAAAGATGTTAGTGATGTTACACCAACTGGAAGTGAGAGAAAAAAAGTCATAGAACCAAAGATAATACTTGTCAAAGAAGCAGAGAATACTTTGAATACAGATGTTGAAGATTACATCGTACATATACCTTCAGATGATCCATTTCAGGAAACTGAAACTACTGAATGGAAAAATTAAGGAGATGGAATTGAGAATTATGACCTCCAAATAGGGGTGTGCAATATGTATCGTTCATAATACTATTGCACTCCGGGTTGTATCGATATTGCAAGAAAGCAATATCGGGTTATCGAGCAGCTCTGTGTTTGCAGCCTGTTTTTACCGCTCACATGGACTTTTTAATTGTTGCACAATAAACTTTATGTTTTACCTATCTGGAGTGCCAGATACCTTCTGTTCTTGCAGCCCGCCCGTTCAGAGTTGGAGGCGTGACCGGAACTGTGTGTGGTGCTCTGCTCGGGACTAAAGCTTGTAATAGCGAGTGGTACCACTCGTTCACTCTCCCACCTCCTGCAGCGGTGCACCGCCATTACAGGGCCGATTGTGCGCTCGTCCGTGAGACACTGCAGCTGTGTAGCTGCTACACGAGGCAAGAATTGTTCAGCCAGGTTAAGGTTAAAAGTTACTTGACACCTCCAACAGAAGATATATGAAGATGAGCTGATACTCCTGGAGAAACTAAAGTGCTTTCTTCCAGGCCTTTAGCAGGAAAACCCCCAGGTAGTAGGTAAATTAGGTTAGCATATATAACCCCTGTTAAAGAACCTAGTGGTCAGTGTAATGTTTCCCTGAAGAATCCAATGTGAATACTACAGAACAATCTAACCACTATAGTAAGTACAAATCCTGGTTAGTTACATTAAAGTCCAATTGTTTGTTTATGAAGGGATAGTATATATACTATATATACAGCATTGGGTAAAACTGAGTTAACTATATTAGTTCGGCCCTCTAAAACCATCCCAATTTCCCATGCGGCCCCTTGGGAAAATTAATTGCCCGCCCATGGTGTAGGAGTTTATTTTTATGCTAAAATGAACAACCACAGGAACAGGTCATACTGAGTACACTATGGGCAGAGCAGCTTTGGGTTCTGGGTTCAATTCCACCCTGCATTTCATCTGCATGGAGTTTGTAAATTCTCCCCACACCTCAGTGGGTTTCCTCCAGGAACAGACCTGTGTCTCTGTGTGTGACTGAATAGGGAAACTAGATTGTAAGCTTCTCAGGGTAGGGACTGAAGAGAATGACAAACTTCTGTAAAGCTGTGTGTAATGTAGTAGCGCTATATAAAATGACCAAATACAAACAAAGCACTTTTCACACATCCAGCTTTTAGGGAATGTTGATCTGTATCTACATAGAGCACCATAAGCATTTTTACATTACTGTTATACTACCATTGTCCTGGTCACAGGTGGTGGAAGCCTTTTTGCCATACATGGTGATTGTGAAGCTTATGATACTCGGACAGATCGTTGGCACATGGTGACTTCTATGTCAACTAGAAGAGCTAGAGTGGGTGTTGCAGCTATTGGAAACAAACTGTATGCTGTTGGAGGGTGAGTTCAACCATTTAAGAACTTTTACATAGGTAAAACCTTTCTGTCAGTGCATGTTGAAGAAAGATCATTTCTTTTGATAGGTATGATGGTACATCTGATCTTGCCACAGTGGAGTCATATGACCCTGTTACCAATACATGGCAACCTGAGGTTTCCATGGGAACACGGCGCAGTTGTCTGGGGGTTGCTGTTCTTCATGGACTGCTGTATGCGGCTGGTGGATATGATGGTGCTTCTTGTTTGAACAGGTGCCGGGATTTACAGCCCTGTAAAAGGGGAGAAAATGGTGGTGGTGGGAGGTTTTTTGTTTTGTTTTTTAATTTTTAGCTATAAGGTTGTTAGTGAGTAAATTAGTTTAGCTTTTGTTTCTCCATTATATCTTAAACGAAAAAGGAAAAATGTGTGCCCAGTCAACCTATCTTCAACTAGTTTAAAGTTGAAATTTATTCCTATATTAAACATAATCTTTTTGGACCTTTTGTTTCAGTGGTGCTGTAAGCCACACTTAGAGGCTCCTGCAGTGGCGGCATTATGGTCATTTGTCCCTTAAATAAAGGGATTCAGCCAACTGTCACAATTGAATTATTCAGGTAAGCTGTCTAGCATTTAACGTGCTAGCCAGCCTGAGGTTATAGCTCCCCTTTATGTAGAGTAGTACTTTGCTCAGTTACTTACGCTGCATCTTTACTTTTCTAACACGTTATTGTCATTGTAATCTCTTACTGATTTTTACACTTTTCTGTTCTTTGCCAGACTGATCTCTAATTGATTGAGCAGTTCCATATAACTTGATTTATAAATGTTCAGAGCCCTCTCTGTTGGCACGCGAGCCATCGCCAAATCTTCCTTCAGCACAGGCCATGGACCTGTTCCGACAGTTTTCAGGCCAGATCCGTGGCCTACACTGAAGGAGCTCTCACTTACAGGGGAGTTCTCCTCCCCTGACGTATGTGCGCTCCTCCCCCGATTCAGGCTTGCTGATGTCACTCATCAGTGCCGGCGCTTCGGGGGACGGCGCTGGTAGTAACGTCACCTTTTCTGCACAGAGTGCCAAAAAGGATCGCCACCACTGGTTTATAGTGTTCCTTTGCTTTGGGAATTTGAAAGTGCTCAGACAGCAGCTAAGAGGAGATGAATAGTGCTTAAGTTAGTTCCAGCAACAGTCATAAAGATGGGAGTGCCAATACTTGACAGTTTGTGTACACCCTGGAATTGTTTTCACCTTTCTGCCTAGTTGTATGAGCCAGCTTAACCTCTTTGGCTTTGATAACAACCACAAGTATCTTTTTCAGTCAATTAAAATGTGCTTGTCATTAGTCATATTAAAGTAAAAAAATGTCATTATGTTTTCTTTACATGAAATGTCACATTAGCTTTTTTCCATATGAAGATTAAAGTAGTGGTTCACTTTCTATGCACTGTGACAAATCTTAATGTTTTAAATCTTTGAGACGAGAAGAGTGGAATTTTGGGATTAGTCAGGCCCACCCCCTCCACCTTGATTGGCAGCTCACCTGGTACTGGCATTCAGCACAGATTTTTGCCTTGTGTTCTCTAATAGACAAGTTCCACATGCATTTGTAATTAGTGCAGGAATGCCTTTTAGGGGATTCCTATCTCTGCATCATCTTCTGGAATACAAATTACTTGAAAACAGAAAACTGTGCTCAATACAAAATGGGCAGATGGTGACTACATTGCTAATATCGGAATATATATAGTGGTGCACTCCAGCTTACTATTTGGTGCAAAAATTCATGGATGCTAGGCAGACATCACCATGTAGATAGAATTTTTGTTGAAAAGAATATGCACACACCTTATGCAAGTTCATAATGTGTGTTGTGCATATTCTTTTCAACAAAAATTCTGACTGCATTGACAATGCAATTATAATCTTCCAGTCTCTAAAAAGTTGACCAAATTAGATTTTCCATAGCAGAAAGAAGTCTACTTGAAACATTTTGACTTGTGGGTAACATGGCTGTTATTTACAGTGTTTGATTACCGTGACTACCATACAGTTGTAAGCCACTTGTGTGGCTCTATGCCAGTGATGGCTAACCTTTTGAGCTCCGCGCGTCAAAATTCTGTTGCTGTTGGGTGACTTTAAGTCAGGAAAATTGTCACGAATTTACAATGAAAATTTGTCGTATAATTACAATGGAAAATTGTCGCGGTTTTGACGTGGGAAAAAATAGTGGCAGCAATGCTATAGGAAATTGTCACGGATTTGCAATGTGAAATTGTCGCGGATTTGCTATGGGACCACATGTGAGTGAGACCCAATCGGCGCCATGATGGCATGTCACAGGTTAGCCATCAATGCTCTATGCACACCACATTATCTACCTGTTATAAATGAAACACCTTGTAATTAAAGTAATAATGAAATATAGTCTACATAAACCTTATATATTGGTCTTCTGTAAAGCAAAGGTGGTTGTTGAGGACCTCTCACCATATTTCATGTTTGTCAGGTATTATTAAAGGGAAAATTTCAGTTTTGAAAAAAAAAAAAGAATGAATAAATGTGACAAGATTTTTTTTTTCTTCTAATTTTTAGTAATTAAAAAGTCTCTTAACATTCGGAAAGTAAGCAGCTGAACAGTCCTACCCCTGTTCTGTGTGAAGGGTTAATTTTCAGGGTTAACTCTTTCTGTCTTTCTTTTATGATCATTTGTGGTTATTGCAGTGCAGAGCGCTATGATCCTCTCACTGGCACATGGACTTCAATAGCAGCTATGAGCACTAGACGCAGATATGTCCGAGTTGCAACATTAGGTGGGTGCTACTATTTGCCCTTTGTGCTGTTGTTTTTACTAGGACCGAATTCACTTTACTCTAACAATTTGTTTGCTCTTGTCGTTTTTGCTTTTTAAGATGGAAATCTTTATGCAGTTGGAGGATATGACAGCTCCTCTCATCTTGCCACAGTGGAAAAGTATGAACCACAGGTGAGTCGTCGCAGAGTTCATTGTATAACTATGCCCCCATTTCTTTTTTTATACAGGAGCTAAAGCTTCTGACGGCAGACCATCACTAAACATAGGGGCGGTCCTGGCCCTATTGTCGCCCTGGGCCTCCCCCCGCACCTCCTGCCTCGCGACTCCCCCTTCCCCGCGCCCCCCCCCCCTTGCCCAGCGCCCTCCACTCACCTCTGATCAGGTAAACTGAATGTGACGGCGCTCCTTAGATGTTCGGGTCTTTCTGGCAGCTGCCGAATACAGCCGACAAGACCCAAAGCAGTAAGGAGCGCCGTCGTATTCAACTTACCTCATCAGAGGAAGTGCGTCGCTGGAACGCTGTTGGAGGTGAGTGGAGGGCGCGAGGCAAATGGGGGGGCGGGTCGCGGGGCAGGAGGGTGCCTGGGGGTGGAGGAGGTCAAGTTTAGAGATGGGCGATGTGGGCGACAGCGCCCCTCAGATAGATTGTGCCCTGGGCCTTCGCCCACATCTCCCATAGGTAGAACCGGCCCTGACTAAAAAACCCTGATTTAACACATAAGGAAGTTGCACTGCAGACACCTTTAAGGCCTTTATGCCTGAGTAAGTCTTTAAAGGAGACATAAAGTCAAAAAATAAAAAAAGAGCTGTTAAAATACTTACCTTATACTGAGCTGATTGATTACAGTAACAACATGAGCTGTACTGTAATTAGCTGGCTCTTGATGCTTTCCTCGTGCCTCCTTCCCAGTGAGCTGGCTTCTGTATGAGTCAGCTCCTTCTTCTCCTTCCCCAGCTCTACAGCATCACACTCATTGTGGGGAGCGTTCTCATTGGCTCCCGCAATGAATGTGATGATGCTTAAGCCCTAAAACACCCGTGGTGTTACAGGGTGGGAGAAGCTGCAGCTGAGAAGCATTGGGGGAATTATCACGAGCCAGCTAATTACAGCACAGCTCATTCTGTGACTGTAATCAATCAGCTCAGTATAAGGTAAGGATTTTAACTGTTGTTTATAATTTTTTGACTTTAGTTCTCCTTTAACTTTCTGCTAGGCTTAGACAGGATGAGAGGAGCTGTGCTAAGACACAGCTGGAGAGGGTGATCCTCAATCCCAGTAGTGGTGCTACTGTAGCCTTTCATTTTATGAAATTATGATTTGGGGCAGCTGCCCTTGTCTGTCAAATTGGGATTATTTAGTTAACACAGGCTAGCTTGCGTTTAGCATGCTAGCAGGCCTAAGACTTTAGTTCTCATTAGAAATTTACACAGTTAAAATGACAGTAAAACCTCCTAAATATGTATTATCTAAAACAACATAGAAAACAATAGGACTGTGTGAGGTCTGTTTAACAACATGGCTGCTATCAGTAAAAGTAAAAACAGGAAACAATAACTTCAAATATAGAATTTTTCCAAGTGCTGTCTTTGAATAACTGCCATGTTAATCAAAATGGGAATATATATATATATATATATATATATATATATATATATATATATATATATATATATATATATATATATATATATATATCATTTTTTATATTGTGTGTGTGTGTGTTGCAGGTGTTTTCAAAGTACTCTGATGAGCTAGAGATTTGCTTAGAAATCTAAAAACTTTGCCAATCATTTAGAGAACAGACATTATGCTGTGTTAGAATGGCAGAATGCTAGTCACCATGACAACCAGCACATTGCATTAAACACATTGACAGTAGGATTTTATGAATGAATGTAACAACATTCATTAGAGTTAAAGTGGACGACAAGTCAGCTCTCTCCACCCAATTTGTCAGCTGTGAGGCTTTGAGTGATCAATGTATAGAAATTACTATAGCTCAAAACTGAAAGCATACATAATATTTACTGAGAACCAGGGACCAAAAATTTCTAACCTACTCATACAGTGAAATGATCATCGTTATGTGCCAATAAAATTTCACATATTTGGCACTCCCTCAATTCTCCACAGTGGCATAAGGATAACTTCCCTCATCTTTAGAAAATGCCCTTGTTCACTCGTGGATAAAATGGGGCTTAGAATTTGTAGGGGATATACTGTATATACTGTATATATGTGTGTATATATATATATATATCAGTGAATATTTTACAAAACTCTCTCGGAGAGACTATACTGACTCTCTTATTTAGATATAAATATTTTTAACTTGGACATGCAGTCTGATTTCAGTTTGCTTCCTACACAATTCAAATGCAGTCAGTTTATTTGGAAGAATATTATCTATGTCTCTTATGTTTAATCCAAAGTACTTTGTAAAAAATCACTAACATTTTTCTTAACTGTTTTTTGTTAAGATAAAAGAAAAAATCATTCATAAGTGGAAAAACACTTCACCTGGGGGCTATTCACTAAAGTATGAATTGTTGCATATAGGTGTGAATCTGCCAGATAAAGACAGTTGCAATAGACTGCTACTATTACAGTCATGTCTTTATAATGAGAATATTGTTGCAATTGCCACTTTATTATGGGAAAGTTGTCACAATGTTAACCTTTAAAAAATGTTGCGACTTTACAATAGGAAAATTGTCACAGATTTGCTATGGGAATCTGCTGTTTGAGAATTCAACAGTCAAATTCGCACCTTACCTCATCTGTGTTTTGGAAAAAGATACTCTACTGTTTAACTGTACAAACTCACATATATGGCTAGAAGCTGCCCTTCTAAATTCTGTCTGTCTTTCTCTCTCTGGGGGGAATTCACTATGCTCTGAAGTGAGGCGCGTAGTGTTCGCCTCACTTCGGAAAAACTGAAATGCGCATGCTGATGTTCTGCACGCGGACATCAGCATGCGCATTAAAGGGATTCCCCTCCCGGAGAGAGCACTCGAGTCGCTTCGCCGAGACTGGAATCCCTTTAAAGCGTCCGCTGATGTCCGCATGCAGGACTTCAGCGAGCGCATAACAGTCTGTGCAAAGTGAGGCGAAGGATCCGGACCTCACTTCGCACTATGGTGAATTCCCCCCGTAGTGTTTATCCCTTCACCCATTAAAGGATTGCTGCACAGCTGCCTGTACATGGTTTTTCATTTCCATTATTGTGAATATATGATTCACAATAATGGACTGCATGGTGCTCTAACGAAGGAACCTGTGCTATATTAATAATTACATCACCCATCTCAGGCCCAGGGAGAATGTGTACAATATAGAAACCCTCTAATATTGTTTCATATGGAATGTTGAATAATATATATTCATGGAGTGCTCCACAAAGATTTGGCTGCAAATCAGCGGAGAGACAGAAACAACACAAACCAACAAGATGACATTTTTACATGTACTACATAGAAATAACTGCTATGTCGATCAAAATAGCATTTTTCTGATGTTACTGGTCCTTTCATGGAACAAAGATAGTGAGGAAGCCTAGTTTACAAAAAAAAGTACATTGATTTGGAGGGTTCTGCTGCCTCCTTGTGGATTATAGGAAAATCTAGACTTACTGTACGTGTGGGTCCTTATGATGAAAGTTATGTAAGATTGTATTTCTTAGTGGAAGACTTATTTTCCACTCCATACTGCCAGAGGGTGAAGTTCTCCCTCAAAGGCTGCATTCATTATGGAATAAGAGAGGAGCTAAAGATAGAAAAGATTTAGACAGAGTATAGGGTACCTGGAGAAAGGGAACCTCTAGGTGTGCTCCATAGGAATGGAGGTCCTATCCAGAAGAGAATCAAAGAAAGGTATCATAGGTAGATACCTCTTGGGGAATGGTTGAATGTTGAATGTTTTTCTTAGGACTTATGTTCATGGTAGAAGATTCTTGCCCTAGTAGTCAGTGAGTTAGGATGCAGTAGCTTGTACCAGTGTTAGGCAAGAGATATGACACGGTAAAAGAGCACATTCTAGGGCAGTAGTGGCAAACCTTTTTGGCATCAAAAGGAGTGTGCCTACGTCAAGGAAGGAGAGCTCTCCAGTGAGTGAGCGCTCCTTCAGTGTAAGCCACGGATCTGGCCTGAAAACTGTTGGCCCTCACTGAAGGCAGCGTTGGTAACAGTGTGCGTGCTTACAGAGAGGGCTCTGTGTGCCATAGGTTCGCTATCCCTGTTCTGTGGAGTGTGGTGGACACCAAACTTTTAGTCAACACTAGGACTTTTCTTCTGTGTGTTCCACAGTACACTTCTTCAAAAACTTATGCAGGTGCTGAAATTCTCATGTGGAACCAAGGTTATGAAGCAATATTGGGTGATGATGTATGTCTCACTTTTTTAAACACACTGTTCAGTTTATTGCACTCTGCAGTACTGAAACTTTTTTAAACTTAAAGAGACTTAAAGACTAAATTTGGAGAACAGGCTCACTCCTACATTTGAAATGCAGCATTCACAGAAGGAATATGTGTTGTATCTGCACATTGGCGATTCTTGTTGAAACCAATGGGGTCAGGTAAAGGAGAGGTTCGCTGTGCTTTAACAACTTATTCAAAACACTAGTGTGGCCCTTGTCTTAAAATGAAGGTGAAAGATGAGGCATCTTTGTACTCAGTGGCACCTAGTTCATATCCCTCCTGAGTAAATGCATTCTGTTTCCACTTACATACAAACTTCAAGAAGAGAGATAATGTAGGGAAGTAAAATTAAGAGGAGCACAAGCATTGGGAGCAGAATGGAGACGATGGGAAAAAAAACTTTTAGGATGGAATGCCACTAAACACTACTGTGGAGCATAAATATTAAGATTTTTCATTCACGCATTGTGTGGATCATTGACACACCTGACAAAGGGTGTTAGCAACAACTGGTTAGCAATAGCCTTACACAGAAAGTGATTTCAGCTAGGTAGCAATCATGCAATGAATATCCACTGAACATAGCCTTCAGGTCAATGGTTTTTATCAATGCTTACAAAGAGCATCCTGGGATATACACCACTCTGTAGCACACTTTATAGCCTGATACTGCCATAATGATTTCAGCTAATATTGCAAAGGAAAAGAAAAGTGTGTAAATAGATGTAACCTTCTATATCTTGACTTTGCCCCAGTAAGTTCTCTCCGGACTGCAAACCAAGTGGATAAAGAAATGGTGGTGGAAGAAAGGCTCCAAACTCAGCTCACTGCAAACCCTGTTATTGGGTGAATAATCACAAACAACATGTGGCTCCCACCCCAAACATGTTGTATGTAATTATTCACCCAATAAAGGGTTTGCTGAGTTTTGTATTTGTTCATTTTTTTATATATATATATATATATATATATATATATATATATATATATATATAGCGCTACTATATATTACGCAGCGCTTTAAAGAGATTCATCATTCGCTTCAGTGCCTGCCCCATGGAGCTTACAATCTAGTTTCCCTATTCAGTCACACAGATGTATGTTTTTGGATTGTGGGAGGAAACCAGAGTGCCGGGAGGAAACCCACACAGGTATGGGGAGAACATACAAACTCGGTGCCATTTGGAGCCTTTCTCCCACCATCATTTCTTTGTGAACTATGAAATGAGAGTGAACACGGCAACCTTGGAACTGAAAAGGCCAGAATAATTAATATTTCAGTTGCAACACCTTTTTTACTTCATCTGCTAAACAAGAAAATGCCTAACAGAGGACTGACTTACTGTTACCTCTAGTGGCATGGTGGGCAGAAGTGTAATGAGAAGTGTCTGATTTGTATTAAAAAAGAGATCATCACATGATGTGCAGCCCAACCCTTCATTGTCAGAAAACTAAACAAAACCGATTCTCCAGGGCGAGCCAGCTACGGTATATTTATCGCGGTGGGGAGGGGAGGAAAAGGTTTGTTTTTGGTTAGTTCGGCTTCGTGCTTTCAGTTGCAGCATGTGTGTAGTTTGTTTGTATGTGTTCCTAATTTGTATGTTTTTGTATAGCTTTCTCTGTTAAGCAGACATTTTCCTTGTTATTTAAGGAATACAATGGCAGTAAGAAATAATAAATACACCAGCTTAAGGTAAAATGTACAAGTGCTGGTCAACGAATTAGAATAATTTGAAATAGTGCAATCATGAA
>WMED01027755.1:0-10566 GCA_019650415.1 Pipa parva | reverse complement strand
TACTCATTCTGTATGTGCCGCTCTCCTTACCCTCTGTCTGGGCGGTACATCTGCAATTACTCATTCTGTATGTGCCGTTCACCTTACTCTCTGTCTGGGCAGTACATCTGTAATTACTCATTCTGTATGTGCCGCTCACCTTACCCTCTGTCTGGGCAGTACATCGGTAGCTACTCATTCTGTATGTGCCACTCACCTTACCCTCTGTCTGGGCAGTACATCTGTAATTACTCATTCTGTATGTGCTGCTCACCTTACCCTCTGTCTGCGCAGTACATCTGCAATTACTTGTTCTATAAGGATTTTCCATTTGACTAGTAAAACGTGTTGAAGTTGAATAATGTTTGTAAAAACATAGAGAACCAGTTTTCTCCATAATGTAGTTTAAAGACATAGGAAGATATGGGGTAACAAGTATTCCCTGTCACTTTATTTCAGGTGTCTAGCGTGTTATTTTCCCAGCCTCCCCTATATTGTTTTATTCTGTTTAGCTTTGACCTGAAGCTCAGCAGATTAAATCTTTTATTGGAGAAGGTTCATTTCATTAGGCTGATTTGGCTGTGCGTTCTCATGCCTGCATGTACTTATTGAGCACGTAAGATTTATTTTGCCAGCGTTATACCATTGTGCCGGTAATCCGTATCGGAGAGGAAAATCTCAGTCTTTTGTTAGTTGGTCCTTTTTTATTTCTACTTTATCAGTTCCATGTTCTCAGTATTATGTGACTGGCACTGAGCCCCACCAGTGGAACGCTGTCAAAAATACTTGCTGCTCCTTCGCCTGTTGCCGTTCCACTATGAAGTTAGTTTCTGCGCCAAGTGGGTACGGAGCCGTGGAAGTTGACAGTCTGTTCTCGTTTCCTCTGTTTCAATACCTGGCACGATTCTTCTAGTGAGATTAGAATAATTGTTTACTGAAATTGGATACAAAAGTGCAATGAAGGGATTAGGAGATTCCTTATTTGAATAGCAGAAATATTTTGGTCTCAGGTTATGCCTGGAGATATCACTGTTACTTGGGAAAATAAATCATCAGATTTTCTCTGCGGGGATGGACTGTAAGTCTTAAAGGGGCACTATAGTGCTGATATAACTGCACACATACATATAAAACTCCTTTATACTAAGCCAATTGCTGACACAAATAGTGTAAAAAAAAAAAAAAAAAAAAAAAGTTTAATAATAAATAATACTTGCTGTTTGTTTCCCCAATTAGATTTTCTCAGAGCCGTCCTTTCCCTGCTCCCCCTCCCTTTCCCTCTTGCAAGTTAGGCAACGCGAGAATAAAATCCTGCCTTACTGCTATTGGTTAATCAGTGTGTTGACCTTTAGAAGTCATCAATCTTCCCCCTACCCCCATGTCCCTGTGGGGTAGAGGGGAATTAACAAAACTAGTAAAGGTCCCTGGAATCCCTATCTCCCCCACTCCCACCAACTGCTACATGGGGGTGGTGGGGATTGTTACTGGGAAGGGGTCTGGCTGGACTCCTCCCCTTCCCCCTACCCATCTAGCTAATTGGGGTAGGCAAGCGTCAATTTTAATTAAAGGGGTCAGGACTGACCCCCACACTCCCACCCTCTTTAGCCAAGGGGGTAGGGGTCCCTCACTTGGAGGGGGTAAATTGCTGACCCCCCCTCCCATGACCCCCAATCCCATCAGTGCTATGGGGCTGGGGTCCCTAACCTAATTATGGTCCTACCCAAGTCCCTCACCCCCTACATTACTATGGGGTGGGGGAACTGAGGTGGACCCACACCTCCTAATTACAAATAACAGCAAAAAAAAAAAAAAATTACATAAAAATTTTCAGTTAAAGAGCTCAGCAATCAATATACTCACCACTCCTTAAGTCTTCTCTTCCGGCCCATGAAGTAGTACTAGATGGGCCAAAGTTGGCTTTGACGCCCTCACTTCTCATCTTGTTCCATAGTCTTGGTCCGGCATAATCCAGTGGGTAATTCCAAGGAGTCTTCATTTCTTGATCTGCAGCTACCACCAGTGCCTGCCGCCCACCGCCAATGAAAATAAAAAAACATGTAGGTCTGTCTTCTCACCGACACTGAGGATCTTCACTGGCTCCTCAGCTATTTATGGGATTCCCTGGGACCCTATTTATAGCTGAGGAGCGGAACCTTTGAGGGAACTGCAGGAGTTTTGTCTCTTTATATACTCTATGCCTGTTGCTGATTTGTTCATTGCTTAGATGCAATGAACCAATCAGGAGGAGGCTTGGGGTATAACGACTATGCCTCAGTGGAACCTTTGATGTCCAGGAATTGTTCAGTAGATACTGAATGTAAAAGAATAAATATCAGACAACAGGATATTAAAGGCTTCTTGAGTAAAGGAAAAACAAATAAAAGGGTGACTTAAGATGATGCAGTCATCTAGAGTTGCGATGGTTCCAGTATTTCTTCTGGATATAAATTCATCACATTATTGTTAAACAAACATGTGGTCTGCCTGCTGGAAAAAAAAATGAGTGTCTAAGTTTATAGGTGCGGGTTCTAGTGTCGTGATCCCTATACATTTCCACCTCTTCTCCTTCATCACTGATGGCAGGCAAACACAAAAGGTCCCAATACTGCTTCTGCACATGTGTACCCCAGGAAGAAGACAGGAAGTACTGCCGGATCACGATGCTGAAACCTGCAGGTTGAAGAGCAGCTGAAGCAAGAAGGAGGAGGTAGTGTGTGGTCCAGAGACCTAAATCAGTAAGTATACCTTGATTACCCAGACTCCTTCACCCAAGTAATTTAGTTCACCTTTAATTTAGTTTCCCAGTTGCAGCTTGTTCATAATTGAATAAGGTATTGTTTTTTTTTTGTGGTTTTTTTTGTTTGTTTTTTAAATGTCCACCTTAAAAAACCTACACTTTGCCTTTTTTCCATTTATATTTTTTTTTGTTTTTTTAAGAAACAAGTTCTACAAATGTTGAAAGGCTGATGTTGCTTTCTTGGGGGCCACTGGTTGGTTGGGCATTAAGCTGAAATTCCTTTGTTGGCTTGATTAATAATAGATTCCCCTTAAAGCCTGGGAGATTGATGCACTCATTATTGGCCCAAGTCAGCATTAATTCACTGGGAGTTTAGGCCAATGTGAGCCTTTTTTTTTTTTACTTTGGATCTTCAGTTTCATGACAATTCATCTGGTTTAATCATTCATTTAGTCTTGACTGCAACTGTCATTAGGGAACACCACAAAGTTATTGATTTTTTTTTTTCTTTTTTCTATTTTAAACGTTTACCCTTTACAAAACCGGACCAGGTCGTCCTGAAGGTTTAATTCAAAGTGACAAGTACAAGGAAGATGGAATTAATCTCTGTTGAAATGTCGAGTCCGTATTACGGGAACGTAACATTATAGGCCAAAGAATGAATCATGGCAAAAAAATATTTCTTTTGTCATCTGTTTTTCTGGCCAAAGTTTCCAACAATTAAAATAGTTCAACTCTGAAGCCCTACGTTTGAACAACTGCGTTGCTTTGAATCGGTCCCTTTACCCTTCACAAAAGATGAAACCGCTGACCTCAATAATGACTCTTCCTTGTCACATTGCTGGGTCTAGCTGTTTAGCAGAGCAGAAAGATTTCTACTTTCATTCTAATTGCATCAACAAGCTCCCTGTTCTGATGTTAATAAATGGTGCCTGATGAAGGAGAATCCAGTTTTCTTTTTTTTTTTTGTCTTACGACCTTGAACACGTCATGCAAGATAGCGTTGGGCAGTTGGGCACTGTTGGTACCAGTTTGAACACTTTGATATAGTTAAAGAATTATCGGACCTAGAAATATCCAGTTTTTTCCATGTGGAGATGTGAACATCTGTTATACAAATGCCACGAGAGAGAAAAAGTCAGTCTACATTGTGTTTGGGAAGGCTTTGAACTAAGAAAGTACTTGATAAAACAGGATTGCAGTTTTCTAGATGTTCCTTTAAATCAGCACATGCCAAAATAGCAGTAAATCCCTTGGAAAATGATGTTGTAGACTTGCTGTCTAAATAGCTCAGGAGATTTGATTTTGTTGAACTGATGGGAGAGTATAGGTAGTGTTTTTCTCTTCTGAAGATACATTGCATTTTAAAGGTGTCTTGTAGGTACACGTATGGCTTTGCAGTTGTATGGTATGGATGTGTATCCAAGAGGTATTAGTCCATTGTCTCATTGAAATGGGCATTGTCATTATAAATTCTTATTTGAATATTTATACGAGTAGCATAAATTGTTGTCATGTTCTGCTTCATAGTAGATGCAAAATTAAAGCATCCAATAGCATGTCCAGTTCACCTTTTGATGTTAATCGTTATTGTGGATTCATTGGTTTGTGTGTTACAGTAGGCAAAGGCTGCTACTTACAACCTAGCAGTCAAACAGCCTAACCTGTTCACTAATCTACTCTCATAACAACTTGTCTCAAAGAGACGGTAACGCTCAAATATGAAAATGCCTCAAATGCGTTTATAGTTGCTCTTTTTTCAGTCTTTGCTTCCAAAAAAAAAAAAACTTAAAAAATATGGTTTCAGGGCACACTTCCTGAATATGTGTTATCTAAAGCACCATAGAAAACAGTATGACCGGGTGGGTGACGTCAATTAACAACATGGCTCCCATTAATAAAGATAACTTTGACCGTCTTTGTTCATTTTGAACATTTTTGCAAGTGAGAATTTTTTTATTTCTTTGTGGTGCTGGTCCCCGTTAAAGGAGATGTGAAAAGAAAACACCCACAGAGAGGTGTTTAGATGTTCCTCAAAGAAAAGAACTATTTAAAGGACAGGTGAAGACACTCTCACTGGTGGGTCAGCCTGAGTCAACTACACCCTTATCCACTGCATGATGTTCCTGTACATCAGTTATTATCTAGAAAACATGAAATGCTCAGGTCATTCCAGTGAACCTTGATTGGTATCTGCACATTTCAAATTATTTTGACTATGGCACAGGCATTAATAGAAAAGATGTTACTGGTTGAAGTTCACGCTACAGTACTTCAATAGTTAAGCAAATTTTACCATGTCCCTATTGAGTGTTCTACACCAACAAACGTGTAGTGATAACAAGGCTGGAGGACGGGTTGAACTCCTTCTTAGATATTTGAAATACAAATTCTAAACTTTATTTCGTCTAGGTATAAAATGATTAGACTTGGTTCACTGGAGGGTTTTGTAGTTATCTGTAGTGTGCACTGGATGAATCGATTGTACCTGCATCTCTGCTTCATCAGCTGTGTCTGTGCAATATTTTCGAAACAAAACTGATATCCTACCTCTTGGAGCAATAGCACTGGTTTCCATGTCTTTGATTCATTTGCACCTTAACGAGCTATTTATCTTTTTTTAATGGCGCTTATAGGATAATGAACTGACACTTTGTTACTGCCCTTATTACACTCTGTATATGAAAGTCTCCCTCCCATGTAGATTGTAAGCTGTATAGGAAAATGACCTCCATTCTCTTGTTGCTCAGCTAAAAAAACAGCCAGTGTGACCTGATCTTAGTGGTTGGCACTGCTGCTTTGTTGCGCTGGGTTCTGGGTTCAATTCCATCCTGGACTTTATCTGCATGGAGTGTGTATGTTCTCCCTGTACTTCTGTGGGCTTCCACTGGGGACTCCAGTTTCCTCCCACAATCCAAAAACATAAGTTAATTGAGGCCCAACTGAAATTGTCCCTAGTGGGTCTGTTTGTGTATGTGTGTGGCTGAATAGAGAAACCAAATTGTAAGCTTCACAGAGCAGGGACTGAATTGAGTGATGAATCTCTGTGTAAAGTGCTGCATAAGTACCATTTTATTGAGGTCTGTCCCACAGACTTGGGTAGCTTCTACCCAGTGGTACTGAACCTTTTTGGCACTGGGTGCCAAAAAGGTGATGCTACTCACCAGCCCCTTCCTCCGAAGTGCAGTCACTGATGAGTGATGTCATCACGCCTGTGTCGTGGGAGGAGCGTTGCACAGCGAGCAAGCGGTCTTTCAGTGTAGGTCACGGATCCGACCTGAAAACTGTCAGATCGGGGTCTGCCGCCTGCACTGAAAGACCGCTCGCTCGCTCACTGGGGGTATCAGAAATACCAGTGGTGGTGATGGCACACGTGATCACAGGGAGGGCTTTGTGTGCCCTCTCTGGCATTCGTGCCATAGGCTCGCCACTGCTGCTTCTGCCCAAGTCCCGGTCGTTTACCTGTATATTAGTGCAAACCAGTAAACAGCACTTTGTTCTAAGTTAAAGTCAATTTTAGGACTAGCAGCCCTTTAAATATAGTACTATCTCAGCAGGTTGGCTTGTAAAACTGGCTAACTTAATAGAGTTTAAGCCCTTTAAGTCGAGTGCCATAATAACTGGTAATGATTGTGTATTGGAGAAATAGTAAAAGCAATGTCATTTTAGAAGTGCAGAATTTTCTGAGCTCATTGCACAACATTGCTTCCCTGAAAGGGGTCAGTTTTCTCCTATTAACTAATGCACACCATGAGAGACCGGTAGCTCCCTGCGTTAGCGCAGCTAGCAATTAAAACTCCTGCGCGTGTAATCTGTTTAATGCTAAATAGACTCTGGCATTCAGAATGTAATGCACAGGTGCACAGCAACAAAAAAAACACAAATTGCTCCAGTTCGCTGTTTTTATGTATGTTGCTCATAGAGCACTTTTATCTACATTTTTTTGGAGCACTTTGCCTGTTTACTCCACTTCTTGTTTAAAAAATAAATCTGGACATTTTATATTCGAACCAAGTCAATTTCTTTTACCAATTATGGATAACGTTTCACCTTGAAAGTGTTTTGGAGAGTTGGGTGTACAGATTACACCAATCAGGTTTATCTTGCATTTGGAGAATTCATCTGCAAACATAAAGGTTCACACCTCATCAGTGATTTTGAAAGCAATATCATATGATATTTCTGGTGAGCATATATATTTTTTATATATCACAATTTTAGGGTGTCCTTTTCCGTTTTTCTATCACACCTGTGGTACTTTTGGGACTACACTACAACACTTATAATACTTGTGATAAGGCACTTAGTGCCATTTTCTTTTGCGCTTTTCTCACAGCTTTTTACTAAAAATGTCCGACCGATATGTGAGCTTTGTGGGGGTTACGAGGTGCTGCGTTATGTAACATTAATCGCTTAATGATATTCTCATCTACAAATATTCCATTTTTAAATGATCGTGTTTAGTTTCAAACACATCGATAAACGTTGAGCATTGTTTTGTAGTTCCGCCGTGCGTGTAAAAGTAATGCTCTTAAAGTACCCCAGGCCCCATGTTAAACACAAATCTCCTTTTCCACCCAAACCTCACCCCTTCTGCCCAAACCCCACCTATTTATACTACAAAACACTCCCACTGACTCTAAATGATCAAGCCCCACTGCTCAATGACGCAGTTCATGTCATTAAGCCCCACCCCCAGTCTCTGTAGAATGGGGTTTCCGGGAGACCCATTCCTACAGGTTACCGGGTATGACATTGGTCACATGTTCTACCAGGTACCATGCTGATCATCTCTTCTGTCTGTACTGATGAAAACAGTTGTTTGTTTATTGCACAGGAATATCTTCTAATGATAGCATGTGTATCAGTCATAAAGTGAGATAGAACTACTGTTTTGGTAAAAGAGCAGCAACTAAACATGAGTAGAAAATGTTTTTTATGGTGATAACTTCACTTTATACATACATACAGTAATAAGTTATTTAACTGTATAAGATTTGTATGTTGTATGTATAGAATTGGAATGTTGCATGAGGATCCCCTAGTTTGGTTAGAACTCTTCATGCTACCAGGATCCCTTTACATCATTGCTGTGCTGTCAGGCTAAACAGAGGCTATCAGCTGCTCACTTTGTGTGTAGCTCCTAAGACTTAGCTGTTTTTATATTGACAGCTTTCCTTTGTAAGTTTTAGTCTCAAGTCTGATTTGGAGGAGGTTCCTTGCTACCAACTGCTACAAACCTTATAATACTGCTACACAGATGGGCAGAAAGTGAGTCTTCCTTCACCTCCTTCTGTCCATCTATGTAACAGTATTATAAGGTTTGTAGAAGTTGGCAACAAGGAACCTCTTGCAAATCAGCCATGAAAAGGTTGGCATAGTGGGGTGCCATCCGAGTTCCCATGGCAGTTCCCAGTGATTTGAAAGTATATTTTATTATTGAAAGTGAAGTAGTTATGTTTGAGTATGCCTGCCTTTGTGGTTTTGTAACCCCCTCCTGAACTTAGTATTGCTCGAGACTTGATAAAGGGAGGACAAAACTCTCAAAATCTGATCTATCTAAACGGTCTGTTAGCGCATATAAAAAAGGTATCACCAAGAACTGCAATACTCGTCTTTTTGCTTTTGTGGACTACCTCATATATATACAGTATATATATATATATATAAAAATAAATGAGTATTTGAGTACTGCAATATTTGGTGATACATTTTTATTGGACTAACAGTCTTTTTAAATAAACAAGGTTTCAAGAGGTTAATTCTCTCTTCATCAGGTTCCAGACAATACTAAGTACAGGCAAGAAGGTATTCTACTGAGATAACGGACTATAGAAAGCAGTCGTAAATATACTTGTAATGAGGTGGGTTGGTGGTAGAATTCCTTGGTACAGAGAAGCTCCTGGTTTAAAAACAAACATAAATAGATACAGAATTTTCCATAATATAAAGGTCTGATAGTGAGAAACAGGCAAAAAACATTTGTTCAATGTCATTCAGAAAAAGAAAGATTTAAGCTGACCCAGCACTGATCCCTAAGGATCAGAATAGCTTCCATCTCTCTACAACACTAAGCCAGTTGTCCGCTCAGAAAATGTGATTAACAAATGGAACCTCACTCTTCATGACTTAATGGAAAATGATGTGATTTAAAAATAAGGAGAAACTGCCAAACCAAAAAATATTTGACAATGAACATGATATTCAAAGCCTTTCGGGTTCGGAAAAAGTCCCTGAAAATGCGTTCATTTATGTTCATCTTAGACACCATTTTAATCGCCTTAAAGGATCAGTAACATCTCCGAAACATACGGAATGGAAATAATTCCTACGTGGAAAAAAAACTTCCTGATGTGTATTTTGTGTTTTTACTCTTTTCTGGTTGCAACTGTCTTTTATTTAAATTTTTTAAAAAACAACACACTTGACTCCACACTATACACTGACTGGGCAGGATTTCAGCAATAAAGATCTAACATTATATTATGAGCATACCTGTATACAAGGTACAGATATGTTCACAGTGTTACTGTATGTAAATAATAATGTTTGTAACTGTTTATTATGTAGGTGCTGAGGTTTTCCATCAACACTCACTGTTCAGATGTATTAATTTTATTTTAATAGTGGTGCATTGTGAGTCTTCTGATGCACGACAGAGCTTTGTTACCAATAAAGGTTCAACAAAAACATAAAGCGGGGTCCTGGGAAATTGACGGTAGTATTGGATTCCAGCCCTAAAAAGGGTTTCTTATCGCTGTGTTAAAGCGTACATAAAATAAAGTCCCATAAAGCATAAAACAGCATAGACAGGGTTTAATAGTACAGTGAGACCTGCAGGGTGTGCAGTGAATTTGCCAGTAAAGTACTGAGATATGTTCTGTTAAAATCCATTATAGGAAAAGGAAAATGCAGGGATAATAGGGAGTGGGGTGGGTATTTCCACCATACCCCTTCCAATAAGTAAATACTTTACAGGTGCTCATGGGATTTGCAGCCATGCAGGTTGCAAAACTTTATTCAAGGGGATTGTGTTTTAAAATATGCTTTTAAAAAATATATGAAAACTGCCTTTAAGGGAAGGTCCATTTGTAAGAAATATTGTTCACCTAAGAGCAGCATATTTGTTTTAGGTTTACTGTTCTTTAAAAGGTTACCAGGGGTTGGGGAAATCCATAGAACTGCATCGTATTTTGTTTTTTTTATTATCGTCTCCATGTAGGAGTGAACTCTGTAGCATTGTCAGATTCAGAAACAGCTAATGGGATTGAAATTCCGAGCCGCAAACCTATTTGATTACATCCCGGACAATATCGTTCCAGAGCCGAAGCAGCTAATGTAGTTGGAACAATGTCATTGTTTTCTTTTGTGTCATTTCAGTAGATCAAAGTATTAAATGCCTGAGCGTTTTTCTTCTCTGCTTGTATATTCCGCGTGTGCGCCAATTGCATGACCTCAAATGTATTTTAAATGAGACACAAAACCCATTTCTATGTGTTTTTTTTAGATTTATGCCAAAATTGACTTCTAAATGTCGTTACCAAAACTGAAATTCTGCAACTGACATTCATGTTTGCAAACCAGAAATCGTTAGCAAATTTTTCCTTACTCTGTCAGTGCCGCTAGATAAAAACCATTAACATTTACCCAGGCTGTTGTCAGTGTTCATGAGATGTTTCAGTAGGATGAAATGACCAGTCATGTTAGGTAAGGGGGAATAAAAGAGAGGAACCTTTTAGTGCAGTCACTGGTGGACATAGACTAGTGGCACTGAAGGTCCTTCAGAAAAGGGTATGCAGATCCACAGATACTCTATCCCTAGATAAACAGTGGTATGCAGATCCACAGAT
>WMED01027753.1:0-10566 GCA_019650415.1 Pipa parva | reverse complement strand
GGACCTTGAAATGCTTCTTACGAAGCCACTCCTTCGTTGCCCTGGCAGTGTGCTTTGGATGATTGTCATGTTGAAAGACCCAGCCACGTATTGAACATACTACTCACAGAGGAAGCCCCTTGGTTTGGGTGAAACGTGTTGGAGAGATCACCTACTTTGATCCAAAACTGGATTGTATTCTTAAAGGCACACTGTCATTGTTTCACATGTGGGTGAATTTTTTAATATTTCATTAAAGTTATTAAAGATAACCTGCACTATTCAAGCTTCTCTTTTCAAGCACTGTTCATTTGTGAGACGTCTTAAGGCATTTGGATGCTGACATCAGCAATTTCAGGCACATTACAAGAGCTAACAATGTGAGTGTAATTTTATATACTTAAACATCAGATGTGTTTTAAAAGATACTACACTACATAGTTTGTTTTTTTAAAGGGCAGCACATTTCTTTCCATTTCTTATGTGTGATTACCCGTGGGCCTGTGAGGGTCATGGCAGCATTCCCATCCAGAAATCCGAGATGAATTTCATTGAAGTGTGCCTTGTCTTATTGTCTTTTTCTACCATTGAAAATATATGGTTTGAATGGGGTCACCAAATCACAGGGAATTTTACTAAAGGGTCACGGCAATAAAAGATTGAGACACACTGAATTAGACAAAGACAGCGGCCTTTTCAGGGAAGATACTTTCATTTGAAGGGTTTTCATTGTTATGCAATTTCTCATAATTGAGAAAAAAGGTTTTCATATTTTGTTTTTTTTAGAAGTGTAGTACTTTCAATCTCCTGTTTCTGATAAAAGAAAAAAAATTGTTTTACTTTTTCATCAACCGTTAAATGCCAACAGACAACCACTTGCTAGATCCCTCCTGAAAGGTGAAAAAGTCATTGTTTTTGGGAGAATTGCCCTTCTGTGTGTTTGCCTGCTATAAACGCAACAATATTAATTACTGCGCCATCTCTTACGGGGAAGAGCAATGTCTACAGATGTCGACAAGGTATTTCCATTTACTTTACTTTCAGCAAGTCAAAGTAAAAATATCTGCACACAAATCTCCTGAATGTTAATGCGCTTGACAATGCATCTATTGTATATAGAAACATTAAGGGGGGAATTCACGATAGTGCGAAGTGAGGTGCGGAGTCTTCCCCTCACTTTGCACTGACTGATATGCGTTCGCTGATGTCCTGCATCAGCGAGCGCTTTAAAGAGATTCCAGTCTCGGCGAGACCAAAAGAGTCGCCTTACCGAGACTGGAATCCCTTTAAATGCTCTAATAACAGCAGTAGGTCTGAGTTTTTTTAAACTCAAAGCACCCAACATGTACATTCATGATCCAAAGGAAATTCAGTGAACAACGGACTAGCGATAAAATATCTCATTGATGGAAAAAAAAGCTTTTTATCCAGCTACTGCTCCATCTCTTGTTGGCTTTTTATTTGAAAAGAGGTTGTTTATAACTATTGGACCAACTCTGTAGGTTTTTGTTTCTTGACCTTCTCAGTCAAGCTTATGCCCATCGACTTTATCCAAAACTTCCAGTCAACACCACCAATGACAAACTAGCAAGGGATAATTCTGTGTCCTCATTATCCATCTGCTTTTGACATGGTTTATCAATAAATTCTCGGGGAAGGTTGGGAACTATTGCTCAGTTTTAATGCTTGATGTTGAGTCTGATGGTGACATGTCCCGTGTCATTGATTATGGACTTGATATACCATACAACTGCCACTGGAGTAAAACGCATTTTACCCAAGAAGTACTGATTTTTAATCTGTTCATTTTCTAATTGTGTACCTTGTAATTCTACTATTTTACAATAGTGATCCACAAATTAAATTATTCCTTATTATTATCACTTAGATTGTAAGCTCCTTGGGGCAGGGACCTCCAACCTCTTGTGTCAATCACAAACTAGCACTTAATTTGATGTATCCGTGTTATATTTTACTTGTATTGTTTTATGCACTTTTCCCTTGTTTGTATTGTACTTGTATCGCTGAATTGTACAGCGCTGAGTAAATTTGTGGCGCTTTATAAATAAAATTTATGCCTACATACATACATTCCAATGCACAAGAAATGCAGTAAATGTAAAATATAAGGTATTCAGATGATCTCTGATAAAACCTAATTTATTAAACTGCATTAGGAAACATGCAACTCCCCCATTTTACTCTTAATTCCTATGCTGGTTTCCCTGCACGTTATAATCTTAATCCCACTTACTGCAGTTAACGTGCAAGAAGCCCTTAGCTATATAATCCAGATGCTGAACACAAAGCAGGTGAAATGACTGTCTTTTTTTAGTTTTCATTCTTCCCTTTACCTTAGCCCTGACCTGTTGCTATTTGTAGAATTGGACACAGTAGTATGATTTGTTCCACCTCTGGGCTGTTAGTCCTGCTCAATGTTATACACAGGGGCTGACTAGACAGATCTTATACTTGGGTGCAAAGAGGGTCCCTAACTTTTTCAGGTTTACAATATATTATGTTTCCTTGGTTACCACATAAAATGTATAATTAATATTCTTAAAATCCACTTTATATATGAAAAGTGATAAGCCATCAACATGAACATTTATTGAAATCATTTTAATGCAGATATGAAAAAGGAGAAAGACCCTTGGGCAATACAATTGCCAATTAACCCTGACTACAAAGTAGAAAAATAGGTCAATGGATATCTCCAGTCCTTCAAAGTGTCACAGAATTAGTAAAGCAGGCATATATTTCAGATACGTTTTGTGCACACATTACATGATGTCCCACCTTCCTAGTTTCTGCAATTTAAATGGTACGGTGGTATCTGTTTACACCTTATCAGACCTTGACAAAAAATTATAGGCTTTATATATTAAAGAGTGAATTTACCTGTCGAAACCACTTCACTACAATTCGAGTCACATTGCAAATTCACTTCTCCTTATTTATAAGGTGCTGGATAGTCTTTTTAAACAAGTGGACAGTGTTGAATGCTGTTGAGTGCGTTGTGTGGTGTAGTCAGTCGAATAGAAAATGGATGCAAAGTCAAGCAAATTGATGTGAATTCCCCAGTGAAGTGCAGTCATCCTCACCATATCCATAACTGGATATAAATGAATAATATATCTATTTCTATGGTACCTTGTCCCTAGGTCATGTTGTCATTTAGTCACAGTCACCATTGTCACCTTTGAATGAATAGTTGCCTTACGCCACACCAGAGCCCTGCCATAAACCCACCAATTTGCCACTCTGATGTGGTGAATGAAACCTGATACCTTCAGAGCAGGACACCTACTTACATTTGTTCTATCAATACAGTCAGTCACTTGATCAATAGTGGAAGTGCCTGAGCACGCAAAGTAATGCAAAGTGTGACTATAGTAATTGTAAAAAAAAAAAGTCGACGTGTATTCGCCACATCACAGAGTTTGTTCAATAAGAAAACAAGGGGAAGTGGTAAACAAATGCGAATTCAGAGCTATAAGCGTCTATTTGGTCTTTAGACAATAAAACCCTTGGGGGGGGGGTTATTGACATTCGACTGTCGAAGTGAATTCTCATCACAATGGGTGGCTACACCCTGCTGCTTTACTCCTTATTCACTAAACAGTGAATTCCCATAGAAAAGTTGCAACTGTGTTAACAGTAAAGTCATTACCGTTACCTGGCGAATTCACACCTTTACGGACTTTTAGTCAATAACCCCCGTGGTGTCAAATTGGCGTCACACAGCCCTCAGTTTTTTCATTCATGGGAAAGGGGCAAGACAGGTCAGTCTACAGCTCTGTCACTGGTTCATTAATAAAATAACTTGCTTAATAAGAAAAACGCTTCAAAATTCACAACTCCCTGTGACAAAAGTGTTATCCGTATCTGGCTTTCACTGTACAGACAAAGATCTGTATTAATGCTGATTTAACTGGAAACATTTCCCCACATTAAAGTATTTCTACACTGCGGGTGCAGCAAGACATTATGCTACTCTGCGAGGTGTACTAAAGAGGGCAGTATTGCAGTTTTACATGTTGATCTGTGCTGGTCTCTTCATTGGAACTATACAAATATGTCGTTTATTTTTATTTTCTTATTTTGGACTAATAACATGAGTGCATAAGAAAATACAGACTTATCCGTTATTGTTAGCATGAAAAGGTTAATGCGAATGTGATATATAAAAGACAATGCTTCTGTTCTGAGCAGATTCTAAAGCAACCCTAGGTTTCATCAGCGCATAAGGAATATGGTGTATAAAAGCTGTATAAGTACAGGGGAGATTTGATCTCTTTACACCGTCGGGCCCCTGCAGAGCTTTTCTATATATTAAAGAGAAGTCCATTTCCTCCTTCCCTATCTTATTACAGAAGCAAAGCTCTTATCAAGTGTATTACGGAACTAAAAAATTCATAAGAAGCCATAATGAAATATAGGTAAATGCACAAAAAATATCCTTGAAATAATGGTAATGGCCCTAAAGGGGAAAATCTAGAAGAAGGCAGGCAGCTTGAACTCATTCTGTGTAATTTACTTCAGTTTTAGAAAATGAAGGGGAAAAAATACAACAGTTTCTACAAGCTCAGTCTTGTAATTAGGAGACAGCTCATTTGTGCATCAAGGCAGCTACTCAGCAGACAGAAGGGAGGGCGATGATGTGAGCAAGAAAATAAGCATAATTAAATACAATGATATAATGAATAGACTTTTTCCATCTGCAAAAGCCAGAAACAGCAGGGACGTTCTGTAGCGTAGTTTTTTTTTTTTTTTGCATTGCCAGCGATAGATAAGCAGCGTGGGTTATGTGTTCAACAATTTAACATTATAACTTGCTACATTTGAAATCCGCATGTCATCGCATCAGCGATTTAAGATTTCCAGTTCCGATAATAAGAACGCTAGATTTTACATTGTCCTATTAGCTTTTGGCCTTTAGGCTATCATAATTGAAGGCAAATGTATTCAGCTCTTTGGACACTGAACCAAGCGTATATTTGGGGGATATTTACTAAAGCATGAAACAGCTGAAATTGCATTTAACGCTTAGTTACTGCTGCAATAACCCTTATTGTAACGGTAAGTCTAGCGTTAAATACTATAGTTAGTGCTGCAGCAGTACCGGCTGCTATCGCTGCTAAGATCCCCTAGAGTGGGGGTCCAAGTTTAACTGGCATGTAAGCAGTTAAATAAAACACAATTATTTCCATAGTGGTCCTGTGTGGGCTATGGAGCTATGTGGTTGGGGTCCCTAACCTACAGCACTAATATCCCCACTATGCAGGGGTGGGGGGACACTACCAGGAGGGGGTCCCCTGGAGGCCTAAAACTGGCTTGGTACAATAGAAGGTAGGGACCAGGAATAACATCATTTATATATCGCCTATCCCTGGTGTCTATCTACAGATTAGTGTTATATTATTCTGCTGATTATATAGTGATTTCCTATGATATAATATTAATTTCTTCATCCTATGATATGTAAACATACATTTAATCTGAAATCAGCACCACTATGAAGACATATTATTCTGTTAGTCGCAGTCCTACAGATCTACAACATATCAGCTAAATGTAAGTAGAGGAGTGCCGTTTCCCACTGAATTAATATGCACACAATACATCTTTATACCGATTTATCCATGACTGTAAGATAACCTAATCCCAGTACCCACTCTCCCAACTTCTTCTCTTCCCTTTCCCTGCTCTCTCCTTAATGAATGCTCTCTAACTAACAAAGTAATTCATGATCTCTTCTTCTCCAGCTCTCTTCACCTGTTAGCGCTTACAGAAACCTGGCCCTCCCCTCATGATTCTGCTACTGAGGCTTCATGAGGCCTCTCCTTCTCCCATGTTCCATACTTTATGGGTCGTGGGGGGAGTCAGATTCGCCCAAGTCAAATTGGTGAGTTCAGAGAACACTTTGATGATTTCCTAATCCAAAGCTTGATAAATAGCTATCAGATTTGCACACGAAAAGACGCAAAGTGAATCATAACCGTGCCACCTGCGTATGATGAATTGCGCACATATTCACCACACTGCAGAAAATAATGGAATTTGATTAATACACAAATTTGGAGAAGTGGCGAACGGACCTGAGTTTGGACATTCACGCAAGTGTTAAATTTGAATGTATTTTGCTTAACCTTAAACCATTTTTTTTTCAGGGCAAAAAAATTCTTTTTTAAAGAAAGAATTACTTTAAATAGATTGTGCATTGCATGTTTTTACTGAGGAATAATCCTGCTCCTTATGTCCCTTTCTGGGAAAAAAACAGTAACAAATGGGCGGGACAAACTGCTTTTTGACTCCTAATTTATCATGTATGTTTATCATCATCTTTCGAGCAGCAGATACATTTCCTGTATGAATGAGATCTCAGGCACAGAAACTGGTGCACTACCAACGCTACCTCTTATTCCTCTTTTAAGGCAGGTGCAGCTTAAAATTAAACCAGATGCACTGGGAATTATGGCAGATAAATAGAGTATGTCACCTATTTAAAAGAAACTCTGCACAATAAATTACTTTGATTTATTAAATGTGATATGTGTAGAAAGCCTTTAGTTGTAACATTTTATTTCTGGTGTGATTTATTATTTAAAAGAAGAAAAAAAATCTATGATGTTGTCCCTGGCTTTACTCGATTTAACACACTTTATTTTCCTGAAGTCCCCTGCTTTGTTCCCTATTTTGCTTTGTAGCCCAAATGACTAGCATTGCATATCACCGAAGACTGAGGCCTAGAGCATATTTATACAAGTCAAATAAAGTTTTTTTGACCACTCAAAACTGCAGAAACATTTTTTGTTTTTTTGTTTTTTCTTAAAGAAAACAAAAAAAAGATTTTATTGCCACATCAAAAGTTGCTTCTTGATGCAAAGTTGTTTTCGATCCTGTATAAATCAGTGGAAACCTTTATAAAGGATCTATAAAAAGCAGGTTGTTTTCTTTCAGGTCTTTTCAGTCAAGTGAAATATATATATATTGTATATAGTCCACATCAAAGGACCAGTCAAAGTGAAGCTGGAAGTGGGACAAGGTATCTACAATTAGACATAATGATAATAAACTCATGCCTAATGATCTAGACATGCTTAGCCTCCAATGATTCTTAATATCCACATATTGATTAACCTGTGGTGAAACTCTTCACTAACAACTAATATCCACTTAGAATGATCTCAGCTTCCTCTGTTTATTCTTTCATAAATCAATTACTGGGATACTCTGGGTATGGAGAAGTACATGGAATAACCCTTTGAGGTGTTTGATAGCTCTACTATGACACACATCTAACATTTCTAATTTTTATTTCCTAGATAGTATCTCGTTGTATGGAAAGCACTATTTAACTAAACAAGCATAAACACTGTGTGTACATGAACTTCCCAGTCATTTCCACCAGGGGCTTGTACTGTGTGTACATTATGGTTATCCAAGGTTGTATACAGCTGATCCAGTAAGCTGTGTCACACTATCTCTTTATACTCATTTTCTGACCTTAAGATTTCCTTGTATCCTACCTCTTATTGCCTTCAAACTTCTACCTGACTTACATTACCCTCAGCAATATGCCAGGATGGTGCAATGGTGCAATCAAACTCCAAGAGGCCCACTGAGATGGTGGCCCACCAGGATAATTGTCTGTGTCCTGGTGAGCCAGTGTGACACTGCTGGTACAATTTTCTTTACAGGCAAAGAACCTTATCATGGAACAATGATATAAAATGAGTGGAATTGTTCATGTATTGAAGTCAAGCAATCATGCAGAGCATTCATTTGATTGGCTACGTGAGTTGTGATGTCTTGCCCCTCCTAGATTTTTATTATTTTGTGTTTTTCTCCTCACTGAGGGTTGCAGTCATGTATAATATATTGTTCATTCTGTGGCGCTTCGTGAATGTGTAATATCTAAAGTTCCATAGACAAAGCAGGGGAGGGGGTGTGCTGTTTACTTCAAGGACCAGTAATGCAAGAAAAATAATCACATTGGATTATATTGCCAGATGTTTATTTGTTTTCTGTTGAGCAACACATTATTTATAAAGTCTTTTGTGCTGAGTGCTGCCCCATTTTACATCTCACATCCTTGGATATCTTGTTCACTATGTATAAGAGCCGCTGCTTTTCTCTAGACCCATCGTTGCCATCTACTTCTTCTATGAAGCTTTTTTATTCCTTTTCTCTGGAATTCTCCATGATTCAATTAAAACAATCCCTCTGTCATTTCAAGACAAAACCTTGGAACCCTGGATGATAAACTGCACGCTTCTGTTTTTTTTCCAAATTGTGATGTGTTAAGTGGTTTATACATCAAAGTGACAATTTGGCTGTTGAAGTGGATTCTTGTCACTTTTTGGGTGGCTAATGCTCCGACAGTCATAAATTCACTACTCCTTAGCAAAGAAGTGAACAGCGTTGGATGAAGTTCCTTGTGAAGTCATTTGGACAGTAGGAGCCTTGCCACAAGACCCCTAATTCACTACTCTGACCAAGTCAGCAATTTCGACACAGCATGCCTTGCTGTATTCACTACTGCAACTGACTGTGATGCTTGATGAATATGGGAATTTCCTGTGCACACGCGCACACAAAGTGATGCAAAGTGCTCCATAAGTTTGCGACTCGCCAGTGTCTGAATTGGATGCAAACTTGCCACATTGCAATGTTTACTGAATACCTGAATATGGGGAAGTGGTGGATGAATGCAAATTTGGACCATGATGCACCTATTCAGACTGTCATGACTATGACCCAAAGTTTCTTGCCCTATGTAAAGTAAATGATCATATACACATCTTTTACACATTGGTATAGGTATACAAACCTTCAACAACAACAAAAAACATTCAAAGCAAATGTGTTGCTCCGGCTACATAAACACATAACTAGATACAGTTTTAGATTAAAGCGTAGCAGCTGAAATGCCATGTATAAGGCTGAGTTTGCACAATGCAGGGAATCCATTCTGCCAGTCATTAAAACTGACAGCGTAAATTCCAGAAATTTCTAATAGAAAAAAAACAAGTTTTTTTTTTCTATACTAGATAGCTTCAAAGTACCACATGTACATTCCAGGGCATAAAATAAAACAAGGATCCCTTAGCACACAATTTGACAGCAATGTGTTTAGCTCTGCATTTTTTAAATGTGTATATTTTAGTAGTGTAATATACAGTAAATTACAGTTTGCCACCCCCGTATAAATACAAAAATATCAGGGGGGGAGGCTTAGAAATAAAACTAGAACCATCACAGATACTGCATCAGTAAAGTCTCCAAATCTCAGCCTAACTGTCCCCTATTACGTTTTTATATATTCATTCCGTAAAAGGAAAAAATAAAGACAAACTTTCATTTAGCCACAGAAGAACGCATTGCCTTATCACAGCACATCTCAGGAAAATGAGTTACTTTTTATAAGTAATTAGCCTTTGTACCTGCAGAATGGATTCTTATTTTTATATGGATGCTTTGATAAAACCTTATAAGGACAAAACAACTTTTTGCAGTGTTTTTATAGTGTACCCGAGCTGCTTTCTTTCGCTTCTAAAAGAAAAGCGTTTCGTACAAAAAACTATCAAAAGGCCCCCTGCCAGTTAAACAAAGTGGGGCTCATTCATGAAAGTGCAAATTCAACGTCAGATGCTTTATGTGTCGTGCAGTGTACACGGTCAAACAGTAGTAGGATGTTGAGTGATTCAGAGTCATGTAAGTTCTACCATAAAACCCCCAGGCAAAGTGAGGTGACATCATCTCCCAATGTCCCATTAACTGCATCAAGTGAACATCCCTTTCTATGTTAACCTATCCTTATTTCCTGTTGTCACTTGGTTACAATATTGGCATCGCAGTCCTGCCATCAACCTCTTACTTTGCCACTTTGATCTGACAAAGTTAAACAGGTATCTACAATCTGGTGGTTCCCTTGCAACAAAGTCCACACTACCTCATGAGGGTTAAGGTTGAAGACCGAGATACCCTTAGACTCCGTGCCCCAGGACTAACCAGCAGCCAATCCCACTGTGGTTCAGAGGATCCGCCCTCTCGCCTTCTGTTACAATGTCATGGGGGACCATTTGTTTCTTATAATTCCTATACTCAGTTACTGTGACCAGATTGGTATTCATTCACAGATAGCAACTTTTAATTTTTAAATTGCTTAGCTATACAGTTGTTATACCTTAGTTAAATTGTAGTTCATATATATATATATATATACACTCACCGGCCACTTTATTAGGTACACCTGTCCAACTGCTTGTTAACACTTAATTTCTAATCAGCCAATCACATGGCGGCAACTCAGTGCATTTAGGCATGTAGACATGGTGAAGACAATCTCCTGCAGTTCAAACCGAGCATCAGCATGGGGAAGAAAGGTGATTTGAGTGCCTTTGAACGTGGCATGGTTGTTGGTGCCAGAAGGGCTGGTCTGAGTATTTCAGAAACTGCTGATCTACTGGGATTTTCACACACAACCATCTCTAGGGTTTACACAGAATGGTCCAAAAAAGAAAAAAACATCCAGTGAGCAGCAGTTCTGTGGGCGAAAATACCTTGTTGATGCCAGAGGTC
>WMED01027752.1:0-10567 GCA_019650415.1 Pipa parva | reverse complement strand
TGTAAAAATTAGGGGGGGGGAATCGTGTTTTTTTTTTGGTTTTCCTGCTTAGAAATCACCTAATTTATAAACTTTGAATGTGTATGAAAGTCTATGTGTTTCCGGTAGATAAAATATGTTTTTTTAAAAGTTAAAGCGTGCTTGTAATACGTTGTCAGACCGGTAACATATGGTCCAGCTGTTCGCATATAAATCAATTTGTTTTTATGGAACTTTAATTCACACCTAGCAGCAACAGCTTATATTTACATGCATGCAGCCAGACCTAGGGGGCTATTGACTAAAGTCCAAATTATTGTGTAAAGGTGTGAATTTGTCAGCTAAAGATAGTCTCAATACGCTGCTACTGTCACAGTCGTAACTTCATAATGAGAATATGGTCACAGTCATGACTTTGCTATGAGAATCCGCTGTTTGAAAAATCCGACAGTCAAATTCTCACTTTAGTCAATAACCCCCACATAGTGTGCTCACTAATGTGAAATGGGCCTTACAGATTGTAAGATGGGTTGTGATGCCTTCTTTGTTGGCAGGGTCGAGGGATTATAAAGTAGTCTTCAGACTGATCATGATTATATTTATACTGTAACCAGTATCCAAGGCGCACAACTGAACTTGGGTTATTAGTTAGAGACTTATCAAGTAAATGTTTCATAACATCCTCAAATAGGTTTCAGTGGAGATCGGAAAGGTTAGCTCAAACAGAACAAGCAAATCCTCTGCATTTATAATTTTATGGAAATCAGACCAAATATGTGATTTAAAAAAATAGATACACTATTTAATATTCTTCAAACAAATGTTGATATGGTGGCAGTGAGAGAGACAAAACTGAAGGCATAGTATAGTGTGTACACGATGTTCTTTATCTGCTCACTTATAAAGTCCGAATTCGCCTTGCATAGTGTCTCCACGTCTGTTCGTACCAAAACGATTAGGGAGTTGCAAATTCACTTCTCCTTATTCATGAAGCAGCGGACAGCGACAGACGCAGTCACATGCGTTGTGCAGTGTAGTCAGTCGCCCAATAGTACGATGAGAAGTCATGCGGAGTGAGGAGAATTCCTCCAGTGAAGAGCAGTGACGTCAGTTTCATCATATCCCACTAACTGTAAATAAGTGAAATATACTTATTTTTATATGTCACCTTGTTTAGTAGTAGACTAATTTAGTCGCAGTCGCCATTGTAACTTTTAAAGGAATAGTCGCCTTACGCAACACTGGAGCCCTGCCATCAACCCCCTCAAATCGCCACTCTGATCTGGCGAAGGCAAACAGGTGAATTCGGAGCAGTACGCACTGCAGAATCCGCCCCTTCGACAGACTCCGTCGCATGCTGACTAGCCAAATTACCTGTGCATACGCACGCTAATTGATACAAAGAGATCCGTAAGTCCGCGGCTGTAGTAAGCGTCAGAATTGGTCGCAAATTTGTCACATCACAGAGATTGTTGAATAAGCGGAGTTGGAGAAGTCGCGAATGGACATGAATATGGATATTTACGCAACAGTTTGGACTTTAATGAATAACCCCCCTCAATATTCTCCTCCCCAGCAGTAACTGCTCTAGTGATCAGCTGTAATATAGTCATTAATATTTTCAGTGCTAGGGGGCAGTGTTGCTATGATACAAAATAGAACCTGTGGCTGCTCAGGTATGTATAATAATATAAATAATAATTGGACTATAAACCTGGAATACATGTATGTTTTCCCTTTTTGGCAGTGGTTGCCCTTAATGGAGAACTAAAGTTAGAAATAAGGAGGAGACACCTAAAATGATACCGTAATCTAAGCTGAAACATGGCAATGACAGCTTGAACTGTGCTGTTATTGCCATGTACGGAGGCAGACTTGACGGTGCTTAGAACGGTACAGGAGCCAGCATGAATCTCCGCCCACCCAGTCGAATTGGTGGAGCTAAAGAGCGTATATGTCATCATGGTCATTGTACCCCCAATGGCTACGCTCCTGACACCGGCAAAAAATAAGAAACACAATGAGCCCGGTGACATGTATGTTATTTTGCATAAGTAGGCGGAGCTTCTCACTGACTCCTGTACCCATGCCAGCGCAGTCAAGTCTGCCTCTGTGCATAGCAATGACAGTACAGTTCAAGCTGCCATTGCCATGTTTCAGCTTAGATCAAGGTATCGTTTTAGGTGCCTACTTTTTATTTATATCTTTATTTGTCCTTTAAGCCATGCTAAAATAATTTTGTCCATAACAGGTGCATGAAAGGTCGCACACGGGGGATCGGCCATACCGGTGTGATCACAGTGGCTGTAGGAAAGCATTTGCAACAGGTATTTCAGCCTTTTTTGACTTGTTCTGTTTTGTTATCTAAACTGCAATTGAAGGGAAATGTAAAACAGAAATAAAATGTACTTGTCCAAAGTGCAGTAATGTAAATGTTGCCACACTCTTAGGCTAGGTTCACACTAGCGTATTATGCTCAGCGCATAATACGCTAGTGTGAAAAAAAAAGAAGAATACACCGAGCGTATTTTTCTTTTGAACTTACCAGCGACATGAACGGCGATCACATCACTTTCTGTGTGGTCACATTTTGGGCACAGCGTATAAACGCCGGCCAAAATGCAACACACAGCGCTCCGGACCCAGCGTATGCACATCATACGCTAGTGTGTCTGGAACTAGGTAAGTACTATTGGCTTTCATTGAGCCGCATTTTTTTTTTCTTTCACACTAGCGTATTGTACGCTGAGCATAATATGCTAGTGTGAACCTAGCCTTAGGCCATGGTCACACGGATTGTTTTGTAAATGAGCTATTTTAATTAGGCTTATTATTGTTTATGGTACAAACCAAAATAACCTGTATAGATTATACCACAAGAAACAATGGTATTATTTTTTTAGCTCAGATACATAACAGCTAGAGTGGCCTTGACCTAAGATATGATTAAATTACTGTAATATAACCTGTTAAAATTGTTGCTGTCATGGATAAAAGGGTATCAAAAATCCACGACAATCCCGAGGGGTGTTAGGCAACCCCTGTCAAATTGTTGTTCGACCCCAAAAGTGGTTGCGACCCCCAGGTTGAGAACCACTGACCTGGAAAGTGCAGAAGTATAGTTTTGTTTTTATCAGTAAAATCATTTTCAAATACTAAAAAACAGCATTGTTCTGATTTTTGTTACTGAAGATATGTTGTTTTCATAAATGTTTACCTTCACAAAAGCACTCTCTCATCTCAGGCACTGTTCTGATAAGCTTATCATGGTGCACTGATATAAATAATGTTTTTTTATTTACCCCATAGCCTGATTTCTTCCATCTTCATACTATAAAAGAAAGCAAATACAAGAAATACAATACTAACAAAACGTGTAACATTATTTTCTAGTCATAATATCCCTTTTAAACACAGGGCACTGGGCAAAGTGAAAGTGGGGCTGCACATGCTGGAAGGTTTGATAGATTGGTTCCAGGCAGAAAAATTGAACAGAATAGGTCTGTTAATAGCAGCAGGGCTCCATGGGTATTGGGGGTCCCTGGACAGTGTTGCATGTACATTTCAAATAATCACAGACTACATTATACATTAAACTGAAGTGCTTTATCTGTGTGACTCGTGTTAGCTTCAACTTTTGAATATTAATAATACTTCTCAGTTCGAATTTGTCTCCCTGATCTTCCCCTCATCTATGTCAATTGCTGAGTTTGCATCCCCTAAAACCAGCCTTGTTTGAACACAAGGGATGTCCTCAATCAAGGCACACAAAAAAGGCGTTGGCATCACCTGCAAGTGTGTAACATTGTTCTCTATGATGCTCGTATTCATATTTATTCAGTCCTACACTCTGCCCCATTAATTTATATGGAAATGCAGTAAACTCACTTGACAATCAAATGTTTTACCTATTTAATACAAGTGTCAGATTGACCTTGCTTCCTTTGCTTTCTCTTGAAATTAGACTTGGCTGAAATGGCATTAAAAATATGAATGCGAATCACTTGCTTGAGTTTATTTCCAAGGATGCATTTTTAACGGGAAACTGTCAAATTCTTAACATGAAAGAGGCCAACACAATTTATTTAATCTAATTGTTGTTGCATCAGACAAAACTAAAGCAATATGCAGGAAGGTTATCGAGCAACCCTCATTCAGTTCTTAGGGTCTGAGCAGAGATACAAAATGTCAAGTGTGTGATCAGTTTGGTTATTGATTAAAGCGCAGTTGATCATTTTTAATTGATCACCACCAATAGAGTCAATTATATTTTGATGGTTACCTCATTTACATTAGAACATATTGATCCGTGTTTGGCCGGCCTTAATTTCTTTATTATAAAGGAGTTTTTTATTTTGTGGTCTCGTTGACTGTCCTGCTTGCCAACATCCTCATTTAACAGCATTTTTAATAGGCTGGAGTGACTTAAAGCAAAATAATTTTTAAAACATCATTTCTCAAACTTTGCTAAAGTCTCAATGTGACTCCAGTGTCTCTTGGCTTGGGATAGAAGCACATTCCTGGGTAATTTAAAAAAAGAAAAACTGATTTTTTTTTTTTTTAAATAATTTTTAATATCTGCTTTTGCCCCGTAATCATGTGTTTTCATCCACAAATCATCCTCAAAGATAAATATAAATGTGAGAATTTCTCAAATGAACAAACTTTTATCTCTTTGGCCTGTTTTACACTGCCGACTTCGGCATATCCAGATCTAATGTAGGAATGTGGCTGGTGTGATTTTACTGCAAATATCATTAAACTATAATAAATCATTTAAATCATGTCAAATTGCATCTGATTAGGAGCATAAAATTTGAGTTACAGACAATTCCTTTGCGACTCCATAGGGATGAATTGGGATGCGAGTGTTGGACCCAGTAGGATCGGACTAAAGTTGCAGCATGTTACAGATCAGTCAGACGCTCTGTTGGATCGCATAGTCTGAATGTGTGAGTGGATTCTCATAGAGAACATTGTAATGTTCTTGCATGCAGGCAGTTGGACTAAGTCTGTCCAACAGACTTGCAGAAAACTCAGAAAACTTTTTTTTTATATATATATATTATTATTACAGGTTCTCTTGGATTATTTAATGAATTCTAGCTGCTTTTTTATTTAAGGCAGGAAACAGTACATCATGCTGAATCTAATCTATATAATCCCTGAGTGTGTACTGCTTAGTTGTATGAGGTCATGCTAATGGAAGGTGGGACACGCTCCTTTCAAACATGTTTTGGTAATTCGCATAGCAAATTTGAACTTTCCAGCTTTAGCACTGGAAAACCATTCACGTTTATACTTATTCACTGGAGAGATTATGTGATTATGGACAACAAGGGGTTCTACCAAGCTTGGATATACATCACACCTGGTCTACTTTGATAAAGAGCAGGAGCTTTAATTGTCCAGAATCAGATGCCTGTTGGCGTCTATATAAAGGTGACTATGCATTATAAACAGCCGCAAATGCCTCTGGTCCACATTTTAACACATGCATGTCTGAAAGTACAGCGCCCAGTTGGATAAATTTGCTTGTCCATGAACTTGTTTGCCATCGCACAGTGAAACAACTGTCTTAGAAATGTAGTCTTGCCATTTTTAGAATTTTTTTTTTAGCTTAGAATCCATTGAAGTCATTGGTTCAAACTAGAGCTCCCTTCAAGTTGCCGGGGCACATTTAGTTATCGTTGCAGTCAATTATCATTTTTAACAGTTTTTGCTTGTGTTCCTCATAAACAAGTCAATAAAATAAATGCAGTATAATTGACTGTATACACTGAACATTTCTTCCTTGCTAATTTTCAGTTGCACATGAATGGAAGCAGTCATATTGTTTACTTGTAACCGGGTACATTCGTCCTATTGTTTACTTGTAACCGGGTGCATTCGTTATATTGTTTACTTGTAACCGGGTGCATTCGCAATGAATTTTGAAAATTCTAGAAAACCCCCAAGATTAGCTGAGTACAGTTTCAAGGGAAACCAGTATCATTCATTAGTCATTCTGAAGCCTTGAAAGAAATAAGGCACTTATTCACACTTCTCCATTGTTTAAATTTGCTTTAGCTTACCTTAGCTGTAATGATCATATCTTGGGGACACTTTTGCAATAGGAAGGAAACCTCATCCTTCACAAGACAGGGGACTATTGAAACTACTCCCCCTCCTCTTACTCCCATATGCTGCACTGCCTGCTCCCTATATTATTTTTTTTAGCACCTTCTTAGCAGAAGGTTTAGGGCCTGACCTCTTTGAGGCCAGTTTTATTTATTTAGATTTTTTTTTTTAAATTTCCTCCCTTATTTATTTTTATTCATTTTTGTCCCTCAGCTCCAGCGAGCCCTCGGAAGGACAAGGCTACAGCTAGTGGTCCTTCCGAGGGAGAGGATCACCTGCCGCCCGAGGAGACCTCAGTACCGCCAGAGGTACCTGAGGAGGGCCGCCCCCAAAACCCTGGCCAACGAGGCCTTGTGAGGAGGCTCCGGAACGTGTCCGGTGCAGTGCAGGGGATCCTGAAGACGCCGGACGGTGAGTAAGGCTCGCCAGCCTTGGCATTTAAGGGCATGGGAAGGGAGGGTTATCAGGCAACAGTGTCCTATATATTGGGAGTAGCAGGCAGTGAGCATGTTATGGCACTTGTATATTGTTTAAACACCCGCCACCATCTATTCCTTTAATTATCTGCAGTGTAGCTCATCAAATGGGGATTCCCAGCTACTAGAACACTGTACTGGGTTAGAACTCAGGTGACCTGTACCTTTCCTCCATTTAAACTGATTGGGGAAACTATCTCTTAGCACATGGCTGCTTCCTCATGAACTGTTTGAAATTGGCAGTATGAACTGTTTGCTATAATTTATTTTTTGACTTCCTTTTTTTGTTTTTGGCTGCTCATATGGTCAGGCATTAAGGTGAGGGATAGGACTTTACCACTTTCAGCTGCAGTTCCATAATACTGACCCAGTTATAATACATCTTTGTGCAAACATTCCTTCCCAGAGTCAAAGAGTCAGTTTGAAGTATGCAACCTCAACACGCATCACAAATCCCAATCTGTCCGCTTCCTTCAAATTCTATGGCCCTTCATATTAAGTGCTTTATATTCTTATCAGACTGTTATTTCTTTATTCTGATCTGTTTGATTAGTTTGGGAAAGGGATGAGTACGGTTTATTGTTTCCCCAGAACATTTTATAAACTTTTTTTTGTAGTAGATCTGTGATATATTTCTTAGATTTGTTAAAGCAGACCTCTCTGCACAGAATCTTTGTGAGATTAACCTAAACAAAAGTAATCCACAAGGTGACATACTAACATAGTTTATAAGGCTGAAAAAAAAACACAAGTCCATCCAGTTCAGCCTATCATCTAAACATCCATATGTATTCTGTGGAATAATAACTTCGGTGGATGAAAAGTAAACATTCTCCTGGAACATACACAAGCTCTGTAAGCAAATTGGTAACTGGCAGCTTATTCTGTTCAGCCAAGGGTTGATGTTTTGCGAATGTTCTTTGGGAAGAGGCAAGAATCTCTTAAAACCTACACAGTGCCCAATTACCATGGTCCACAGCCTACTAACAGAAGTTGTCATGTACGACAGTACTGTCATAAATTATTACACAAGAGCAAATTGCCCAAGTGTTAGTGAAATTAAAGGTAGCTAGGGACCTGCAAATGTTCAAAAATATTTTTGGGCACAAGTCTTGGGTCTCTCAATGCTGAGATCTACCAGAGGACCCTCTGGTGGGTCGGTCACACCTTGAACCTACAGATGTTCTGTTTGGCAAAGCATGCATATGAAATGCACTGTGGTTTGGTATTTCAGTGCTATATAATTCCACCTGTGAGTTTTATACAAACATTTCACTTGAAAAAGAAGAACCTTCTGTCCTTCAGAGGATGCATCTCCTGAAACTTGAAAAATCTCTAATGTGATGGACATCTTCTTCCATGGATAGGTATTGAAGAAGCGACTGGAATGTAGCAGCATTCTGTTTGCTGTACCAAAGTGTTTGGTGTACTATATGTTCAACATGCTATTCTAGACCAAGAAACCAAAATGGTTTAACAAAGTCACAGTGAAATGTCTAAACCAAAAGGGGCTCAGACAATGAAAGAAGTATCCCTAAAGGAGATGGAGAAGTTGATACCCTCCTTTCCTTTGGTGTACATTTAGGTGTACAACAATATTTTGTTACTCTAGAGCTGTACTGTGAATGAGCCTGTAAGACGGCAACCCTTCATGTCTCTGCCTCCTGGATTTGAAGATCATGTGGTTTGTGAAAAGTATAAAGTATTTGGAAGCACAAGACTGCCTACTTTCCCTGCTAAACCTGGTCATAAACAGATGTCTTCTGAAGCTATCTGTAGGTTTATGTCCAGGAGTATAGCTCAACTCATCTGCATAGTATGAAAGTTATTGCTCCAAGCTCGAGTACGTTTTCTCTTTTTTTTTTCTTTTATCACAAATTTTGCATGCGTTCTCTTTAAAAATAAACATTTTTTATTGAAGGCGATCCAGTCCAGCAAACGGTATCCTAAAATTCCCTGTGCAATTTTGTATTTTCTGTCTGAATTCTGTCATTTTTTTTTTATTATCCGCAAACCAAATGGACTTCATTTAACCTTAAAACTGAACACCAAAAGGCCTCTTAGCGTGAGGACACAAATTTTCTTTATTCTCTTTTCCATTGCCGTGAACCTTCTATTCCTCAGATGTACTCTTTTAGAAATGATCTATGTTTGATCCTCCCTCTTTGCCACTTTAGGAAAAATGCGTTATTGTGATCCCTGTATTCCATAAAAAGAAAGTCACATTGGGTACACAGTAACAGATTTCATTTCAAAGACTGTCTTAGATCAACAGTTGGGTTTACCCAAAAGGAAAGATTCTTAAAGAATGTACATGCAACCACTTGTCTAAAATAATAGTGTAGAACAGTCAGAGCGGACTGAAAGAATTAGTATCACAAACACGGCAGTCTTGTCTTGCTTTTCTGACCGAGTTACAGGCTATCATTATATGAGAATTGTTCACATGGGTTTCACAGCCTCTGTCTGGAAAAACTATTTTTGTCACTGCAGACTGGTGACCCACTGTAAGATCAGGCAGGGCCACACTTTGAATCCCTATGTTTCTACCAAGCAGTAAAAGCACAGAGATCGAGGGGGTTATTCACTAAAGTACGAATTGTTGCTTATAGGTGCGCCTTCGCCAGATAAAGACAGTCACAATAGGCTGTTACTGTCGCAGCCGCATCTTTATAATGAGAATCTTGTCGCAGTCGCAACTTTATTATAGGAAAATTGTTGCGACTTTACAATGTGGCAATTGTCGCGGATTTGCTATGAGAATCCGCTGTTTGTGAATTCGACATTCGAATTTGCACCTTAGTGAATAACCCCCCCCCCACCACCACCACTCTTGAAACCAGCCCCAGAGATTTGCAAGCATAGGAGACTTCCATGATAGAAAGCTGACAGTGCTGCATGCGGATTTCCAACAAGGAAGTCAAGTGAGCGCATCTTTCCCCTGCTTTTCTCCAGATTACTGAATTCATGAGTTCAAGCGCAGATATCCAAATTGCATTGTGGCCTCAGGGGGGAATTCACGATAGTGCGAAGTGAGGTTCGTAGTAGTCTTCTCCTCACTTCACACCGACTGATATGCGCTCACTGATGTCCGACACACGCGGACATCAGCAAGTGCTTTAAAGGGATTCCAGTCTAGGCGAGAGCAAAAGAGTCGCCTCGCCTCGCCTGGAATCCATTTAAAGCGCTCGATGATGTCCGCGTGCAGGACATCAGCGAGCGCATATCAGTCAGTGCGAAGTGAGGAGAAGACTACTACGCACCTCACTTTGCACTATCGTGAATTCCCCCCTCAGCCTCAAGTAGCAAACTTTTTGAGATAAGATGTCTTATTATTTTAACCTTATGCTTTTATGAAAGTCAAATATCCTCATTAGTAAAAAAAAAATGACAGTAGCATATTTAAGAGGGATAAAGGGGATGTTGGCATCCCTATAATTATTTATAGCTTTCTTAATTACGGACCTAGGATAATCCCCCTATAATTATTTGGAGATTATTTTCTTTGTAAAACATTTCATTTTTATAATATAAGGTTATATAGTAGACTTTGGGGGTACGTTTGGTTAATAAAAAATTTTCAGAACCTTTTTGGATTTTTTTTTTAATATTGCGTGTCATTTACATGATTAAATTACATATGACCATTTCACAACATGATAATACATGATTAAGGGTAAAAAAAAAAAAAAACGTCTTTACCCCCATCATGCAAGAAAACCATACAAAATCAGCATTGGGTTGGAAGCTATACAGATTTGTCTGGTGGTTCCTGCATTTGTACTGAAACATGTCTGTATCCAAATCTCTGCCTAAACCTAAATAATTCCAACTGTTTGTGTGAAAAGTCCCTTATTAAAGTGCACCTGTCACCTGAAAACTCAAATACTAAATTAGGTTCTACTAATGAAATAAACAATTTTTAAATATATATGTATTTTTAAAAAATGTACCTTTTTAAATAGTGTTTTTGGGTTGGGCAGGGCTAAATG
>WMED01027751.1:0-10567 GCA_019650415.1 Pipa parva | reverse complement strand
TGGGAAGCTGCACATTTTTGGACTTTGATTGTGGAACTATTCCTATTTTACATCCTTCAAGTATTACAACTTTTTCTGTTTTTCCTAAAAAACTACTGACAAGCTAATTGGTCTGCCCTGCAATATTTTGCCTATTTAGCTGGAGAAACCCTAAGTAGATGAATTTAAAGATAGCTGCAACTACAAACATTTTCGAAACCTTAGAGTTACATCTAATTTTACTGTATGAGCGGCTGTTCAAATAGCTACAGTTTGACCTTTAATGATATAGTAATGAGGAAAGTAAATTGTATTATTGATTGGATCCAGCCATGTCCTGTCAATTTCTTTCATGAAATAATTTCAAAAATTCTCTTCTGACATGATGCGTTTGGCTTCACCAGTGATTGAATTTTATTATTCAGCAAATCGACAGCAGACATAAGTGCATTTAATCTGTTCAGCTTGATGAAAGAGATTAGGAAAGGAAGAGGGGATCGCATGTCAAACATGAAACAGAAATCTGTCAAGATAACATACAGTAGGCAGACACCGTGGAGCCTGGAATTAATTGGTTAATTCCTCCTTTGGCCTATAACAAGCATTTCATTATTTGTCTACATCTATAAGGAGTTTTGCAATGAATTATCTAGTATGGATTAGAAGCATCCATTTTTATTTTTTTTTTACGCCATTTCATTCATTTTATGGAAATAGAAAAAATATTTTAGATCATACAAAATCTGCTTATGAGCACACTTCAAACAGACATTTTCAGTAAATCAGAAAAGAGGTTATAAAGTTGATGTCAATATCTTGACACGGATATATTGACCATTTGTCCCTAAAACCAATATTATTTCTTAATTTGAAACAGTCAGGAATGTGACATACCCACGTGATTGTGTCATACCATCACGGTCGCATAATTCGGTGTGTCGGTTCCATGGCGTTCACGTTCCCGCCTTTTACGCCTTTTTAAAGTGATCAGTCTGGCTGGCTTACGCCTGATTATAGGAGTCTGTTCATAGATCCTGGGTGAGATTCTGTATTCTGTTTCTGACTTTCAGTGTATGATTTTGGATTGTTTCCTGGACCTGTTTGATCTCTGCCTTCCTGAACTCTCTGCTTCATTTTACCAACTACATTTGCCTGCCACCTGCCTTGACAATTCTGCCTGTATCACTATGCTCCTCTTCTCGTCTGCTTCACCCAACCAGCTGTGGATAGCAACCCTAGGGGTCATGATCTGGGTATCTCTCTGCCACTAATCCCAAACCTCCATGCCGGGGTCACTGGTGAAAACCATTTGTGCCTTAGACTCCATGCCCTGAGAGTTGCTAGAGATAAGTCCATTCTGGTCTTTATTGCTATTTGGCTTCCGGTTCCTGTCTCCTTCTCCTCCACAGGGACTGTCTGGGTTTCTCTGAAACAAGACAACTGTGGCAGGAGAACTTTATATCAAGTCATCCCCCAGACTGATTGGGAAGGGGAAAACATGACAGGAACACAAAGGGGACTTGAGGAATGGAGGGATTGGCAGGGACAAAGGAAGGTAGTTAACAAAGGGGATAGGAGGTACTTACCTGGAGCTTGGGCTTTCATCATACCTCCTCCTTCACAGAAGTGGGTAGCAGCATGGCACTCCTTCCCATCCCAGTGTGATAAAACTGGAAAGGTGAGGCAGAAATTAAGGAGTAGAAGTGGTAAACAAAGAAGGTACAGGGATGGAATGACCAGCCTCCCAAAGGAAGGGAGTGGCTTGGAGGCTAACTTTAAGTGGAATCATTGCTCATTGAGTCAGTGCAGTTATGGCTAATGAGCTTTGTTACTGGAACTGTGGACATCATTTTTTTTTTTTATGGACAATGGACAGTGGACATTTCTTTTTTTATTGGAAATATTGGTATTCCACCTGCGAAAGGTTCCATCTGGTTTTGTGGGATTTAATAAAAGCTGCTGTGACTTTTACAACCCAGTTACAAGTGTATAAATGACAGTGTATGCATTTAGGAGACTATCAGGGAATTTACCACAATTAGACAACTTTACATATTCGGCAAAGATGAATATTTTCTGCAATGTGGCAAACACTCTCACAATTATTTAGGCTGTACATTATTCATACCCCTCTTACCTTCAATTTCCTGTGAATCTGTGGACAATTAGGATATTTAGCATTTGTTATATTGACAGTTTTGATGGGAATATGCAGATTTGACTTCACCAAACAGGTGGCAAAGTGAAGAACTTTAGGCAGGGTCCGGAGACATTTTGCTCAAAAGGCTCAATAAATACAGGGACCTGCATCAGCTTTGAACTGTCCGTCATTAAAAAATAATGTAGAAATAACTGTACATGTTTTGCATTGTCTAAAATCCCTGATTGCCAAAGGTTGTTTACTAGGTCACACCACTGAACCTGCAAATAATCATCAAAATAATAATAATAAATATATGAAATCAGCATGCTTCACCTATTTTTATCCAGCTTATATTGAAATACCTTCTGGCATAAGCCGCTGGAATTCAGTTGTGCATACACATCCAATATCAGGACAATGTGCTTCCGCAGTGAAAGCAAGGAACCCAGAATGCAACTCCATCATTCATAAAAGGAAATTATATAAAGCTATCCCAACAGAACCACCCCCCCCCCCATATTTATTTTAGTGGTACCCTAGTTGGTGCCTCTATAGCTTCCTATTCCCAACCCATGGGCATGTTGTGGATTTCTATAGAAACTATTTAGCATTCATTTTGATATACAGTATAGACCCCCTGAAACGACCAGTGCTGTTTTTTTAATAGTAACAAAGTCAAACTTCCCATTTGGATTGACATGGCATTTATTAAAATACAGCACCTGTAAAAATGTTATCTTTGAAGTTATATATATAGAAATGTGTAAATGGTATTGCTTTCTGTCAGTTCTTATCTCTACTGATAGCAGCCATGTTATTAAACAGACCTAGCCTAGTCCCCTTGTTTTCAATGGTGCTTTACATCAAGAATATACAGGAAGTGTGCCCTAAAGCCTGATTTTTTTAAAACTAAACAGCTACAAACGTACATTTATTACTTTCTATACACAATTTCAATTTTTTTGAAAGCACAGATTGAATATATACTGTAGTAACTATTAATGGATTTGTGGCATTTTCAATTTTTTTGGCATTACTGTTATTTTAAGAAAAGTTCCTATTATTATTCCTTATTACTGAATGCTATTATAATTGTTACTTATATTTAAAAATTGACCAATTTGTTTGGCATTTGCGTTTAATTCACTTCGATGAGATACATGTCCAAAGGGAAAAAAAGAATACTGAATGTTTTCTTATATTATTAATAGGAGGAAAAAAAATACATATATATTTATTTTTGTAGATTTTCTTATTCTCGGTAATGTTGATAAAAAGTTCAAGCTCGTTTGTACAATTGCCTTAAGCATTCCTGTGTTAGCAGTGATGGTTTCTGACAGGTGGTGCATGTGTTCCGTTCATTAATTTTATTTATATTATCCCAGTGATGTGTGGCTTAGGTCTTGATCACTTGGTCTCTTGCCGATTTCTAGTTTATTGTTTTGTGCACACTAGGGTTTTTACGCTGATGATTTTTGTAATGATCTGCCTAGTGAGGCACTTTTAACAGTTTTTTTCATGTTCAATTGTTCATCCATTTTTTAGTGCTTATACAGCCTTGCGCTGACATTGGGTGCTGAGGTTGTCATGGAGACACATACTGGCAGCCATGTCACTTGACATCACACGGATTCCTGAATGGCAATGGTGAACACCAGCAGCATGGTAATGCAGTCCCCATTGGTGGCTGCATCTAGTAAGACTGTTGTCAGATGGGGTTGAGAAGTGGCTTTATTCTATCAATTATTATTTAAGACAGCATGTTATAGCATGTTATTGATAGTAGACATTTTTTGCTCATTGTTGGTTTGCACCCAGGCTTGTATACACAGTAGGAGGTGTGTGAATATTCCCATACTTTATATATATATATATATATATAATGTAAACATGCTTTAAACTCTATATTTGTTGGAAAAAGCACACTGAAAAAAAATCTAATAAAACTCCTTGATTTATGCTTAGAAGGTCAAAATTGGAGATTAAAGATAACCTAAAAGCATTTCTTGTAATTTTGTACATATTAAATTGATTACACATGGCATATGCTCACGTCTTTTTGGTTAAACCGGTAATAAGAAAACCTTGTTGACCTTTGACTGCAAGAAGAGGTTCAATCATATAGCTAATATGTCTGGTACAAACATTCTTTACCCTTAGTTACTTGGAGATTCCTCATGCTAACTCTATTAAACCACAGTCAGTCTAATTTCTAAGTTAAAGGATATTGTATTTTAGGATATAGTTCATTTTAATAACTGCCTCCTTTAAGTTCTAGGGGGTAATTCAGGAAAGAGTGAAATTACCTTGCGATGCTTCTCATCAGTTTGCCGAGACGGGTACGCACTCCCTGGTCTAATGCAAGCGGAGATCAGCGAACACTTTAAAGGTACTTCGGCTCGGCGAGATGCATCGAGTGGTCGCCTCACCGAGCCTAAGTACCTTTAAAGCATTCAATGATCTACGAGTGCAGGAGACCAGTGTGCGCGTACCCGACTCGGCGAAGTGATGAAAAGCTTCGCAAGGGTACTTTGATCTTTCCTGAATTACCCCCTAGATTGTAAGCTCCTCAGAATAGGGACTGAAGCAAATGGTGAATCTCTGTAAAATCACTGCATAATATATCAGCACCTATATAAAAGAATATTTACTCGAGTCGCCTCGCTGAGCTGAACTACCTTTAAAGCGTTCGCTGATCTCTGCGTGCAGGAGACCAGGGAGCGCGTACCTGTCTCGGCGAACTGATGAGAAGCATCGCAAGGTAACTTTGCTCTTTCCTGAATTACCTCCCTAATGTGACAGGGCCTCCCGTCTTTCTGATTCACTGTATGCTAATGTACACTGTATGCTAACGTACAATCAGAAACTATTGTGGACTATAATGGTTATTTTTTAAATAAAAGTTATAAACCATATGGCAGGGGTCGGCAACCCATGGCTCTCGAGCCAGATGTGGCTCTTTTGATGGCTGCATCTTGCTCATTGACTATAACGAGCGGTGCTCACATTCAAGTACTGCTCATTACAGTCTGCCGGCTAATCGCCGGCAAACGCTGTAGAGATAAAGCTCTCTCAGCGCTTCCGGGTTGCTAGCCAATCTGGAGACATTGACATCACCTATCTGATGTCTTTAGCTATCACCTATCTGGTGAGAGGCTCCGGATTCAAATGGCTGAGCAGAGTCGCACGTATATGGCTCTCTCAGCCAAAACGTTTGCAGACCCCTGAAATATGGTAATATAAAGATTGGGACTACAAACCAACACCAGTGACCTGCATGTATAATCATATTAATCTTATGAGTTGTGTTGTGTACAGCTAAAGATTCTTTATTCTGGAGGCCTTAGACACTAGGGAGAGGATGGAGACATGCTCTTTTACATATTCAACCTCAGTATAAGCTATGATTGCAAGCCCTTTGTCATCAAGAAAAGATGGTGGACCTTATTATCCTTTGCTGAAAGCAAAGTACAATACTGTAAGTACCCACATACACATAGTGGTTATACTCCTTCTGGCAGCAGACTGGGAAAAAAAATCAACTCTCTCAGTGTGACCCATTCTGATAGCTAAAGTGAACTATATTATGTATAATTTTATTTATAAAGCGCCACAAATTTACGCAATGCTGTACAATTCAGCAATGTAAATATAATACAGACATGGGAAAAGTGCATAACACATTACAAGTGAGTAACTTACAGGTGTAAAATCACTTTAAGTACTAGGTTGTGACTGACACAAGAAGATGGAGGTTCCTGCCCTGTAGAGCTTACAATCTAAGTGGGAGGAAGACTTACGTACACAGATAGAAGGGTAGCAAGAGGTGTAACAACTGGGTCACTGGTCTATAAATATATAAATAAATAAGTAAAGATAGACATCTATATGTAAATACTAGGCATAAATAGTTAATTAAGAATACAATACAGTATTTGCAAAAAACAGTGCTAGTGCTCCATAAGGTAGGATTTTAGTTTTGTTTTAAAAGTGCGGAGGGAATGTTCCTGGTGAAGATAAAGGGGTATAGAATTCCAGATGTGGGGGCAGAGAGAGAAAATGGTATAAGACAAGAAAGGGCAGTATTGGTGTGTGGCATGTAATGCTGGTTTCTTTGGGAGGAGCGTAAAACAGATGGACATGGAACAGATACACGCCCCACCCACATCTCAAAACGTATGCAGAAGAATTAGTTTGGCTTCCATTATCTTTAAACACTGCTGACAACCCCATTGTTGGGGACCCCGTTAACATACTCATATACAGTAACTCCTACTTTTGTTGTCCTTCTTTTATATAGTCACTTCTTCTTGAATGCATGATTTTATCATTTAGGTCTCAATATCATTGCACAATGTCAGGGAAGTTCTTCAACAGGGAAATGTTTCCAGAGGTCTAGTAACCCATAGCAACCAAAAGGCAGTTAGCATTTCTAGAACAGAGGAACTAGAAGTATGCATGACAACTTCTAATTGGTTGCTCTGGATTACTAGACTTCTATATATACTGTATATATATATATACATATATATGTGTGTGTGTGCGTGTGTGTTTATATATTATAGCCCCCAGGGATGGTTTTAGCTGTGGGCGATGTGGGCAACTACCCAGGGCAGAAGCTATTTGAGGGGTGCTGTCGCCCACATCGCCCATGGCTAAACTCACCTCCTCCAGCGTTCCAGTTATGCACCTCCTCTAAGCACTTCTCCACAGTGAGGTAGATTCGGCATCTGCCGGCAAGACCCGAAGCATCCAAGGAGCACCATCACATTCAACTTACCTCACTGTGGAGAAACGCTGAGAGGAAGCGCATCACTGGAGTTTAGGTCAGAAGGGGGAGCAGGTTGGGTCAACTGGTGGTTCGCCCAGGGCGTTAATATAGCCAGAACTGCCCCTGATTTCCCCTGTTGATTAATTCCCCTGTATTTTTTATTGGTTCACCTGCATACATGAACATTACATTCCCCTCATTGACTAGAAATTCTACATGATATCTATAAGTATGATGTTCAATCATTTAACTTAAAAAATTAGGCTTTGGGCACACTTCCGGAATATGTATCATCTAAAGCAGCATAGAATACAATGAGTGTCTAATAACATGGCTGCTATCAGTAAAGATAAAAGACAAAACGTAATAAAAAGAAAAAAATCATGAATTCAGTTAAAGGTAACATTTTTACAAGGGCTGTATCTGAATAACTGCCAAAAGCAATCAGCTAAGACTACCGAAAATCAAGAAATCTTGCTGCTTCTTTACAGCCATTGTGTCTCCTCCAATTAGATCCCTGCTAGATGGTGATCTGAGGGATCTGATTGGAGGATCACAATGTTAGCTGCCCTGTAGCCCCGCCCCTCTGGCTTGAGCTTTAAATCGGGTTGTTTGGATTTCTTTATTTAGCTAAGACTACTCCCTGCTTCCCATGAACTTGTTTCTAAGTGAACGTGACAGATCCACTTTAAAGCTGATTAATGTTAGTTTATTAAAGAAAAAAAAACAAACACAATTAATTATTTATGTTAATTACTAACTTTTATTAAATGCATTTTATTATCAATTTAAAAAAAAAATTCTTAACTGTAAAGAAGTTTGGACAGCATTTCCGTGTTGCAGACTCCATCTTCATTCTCTGCTGGTGACTCTATGGCATCCTGAGTCTTCAGATCCTTTCTAAGACGCGCAGCCCTCTCCAGCCGCGCTGATAGTGAAGCCCCGCAACGGCATTTCCTATGTCACATGGGAGAGTGTGCACAAGATCAAATGAGAATACGATGATGACGTGCACGCTCTCCCAAGTGAGTTGCTTTGCCACTTTGAGTCGCTACTCTCCGATAGCTACAAATTCTCTACTGCTTATTCAATAAGTGATGGATTCCTTTAGAGAAGAACAAGATGGCATTAGACGTAGTTTATTGCGTAGTTCAGCGAACTCAGCCAGACAATAGGTGCCCTGCCACCAACCCCCTTATTCACCACATTGATCTGTCAGAGCAAAACTGGCAGATTCAAAAGAGTACACCTTGCAAAATTCCCTACTTTGACAGAGTCTAATGTTTGATAATTAGCCTAATTAGCCTAATTACCTGTGCACATAAAAAGTGAAAAGAGCTCTGTAAATTCATGACTTCCACAAGGGTTCAAATTAGTCACAAATTCTCCACTTCTCAGAGTTTAATGAATACGTCAAGATCGGAAAGTGGTGAATGAATTTGCATTTGGACTTTTAGATGACTGTTCCAACTTTCATAAATAAGCCCTGTATACTATATTTTCTTGGGAACTTTATTTTCTGGAATTTTAACAAATAACAAATAAGAATGTTTGTTAAATAATGTAAAAGCACAGTAATCTTGTTTATTTGCCGTTTATCCTTGCATACAAACATAGCAATAAATTCCGCAATTGGTAGCAGTTATATAAAGGACCAGTAAATTCACTTCTAACTGTGCCAGTAAAGTATTTCTCAGTTATGAGAAACTGGGAATAAAGTTTTTTTTTATCCTAATTCTAAAAATTCTTTATATAATATTAAAGATCCCAAATTATGCATGTGCTGTAGTCATTTTGCTTCCCAGAAACTATTACATTACTCTGTCAGTGAATTCCTGCAAATGACATTAGGTTTGTCCTTTGCTTTATGCTAGGCCAAATTTAGCAGCAACAGCAACTGGTGTATGTTGCCGTTTGTGGTTTCAGTGGTTGCACATGGTGATGTCATAGACTGTTCCCAGATCGGCCCAGGAAACATTCATATGGATACCCTTTTCATTTATGTTCACTATGTCTGGTGTAAATGGCACTACAGATGTTGGTGACCTCCAGTTGATGTTGGTGAGGACAGGAGTTATGCTCTAGATCAGCTATCTTAAACTGATGGATCTGCATCTCAATCAGTTTTTAGTATATTTGCTCATAGTGGTGTTATAGGTCAATTTGCAATTGTTCTTCAGTTTGTATTTTTTGCATCTTTGGAATTAACTTTTTGTTAAAAATATTTGTGATTGTTTTTCTTCTCATTTACATTTAAATGATTTGATGACTGTTGGATTCCATTCACACATTGTAACCATCCACTGAGTAAACACAAACTAGAGGAGCTATGGTACATTACCTGAAAAGAAATATAAATAATGAAAAATAACTCTAAATAAAACACACATGCCTCAGATTAACTGATAAACTGGTTGTCAATGGTCAGTGCCCCTCAACAACTGAAGAGGTCAAGCAAAGAAAACTAAAATAACTGAAAAACACTAAAACTAAACCCAACTGTAAACTGTCTTTCAAAGTCACTATTTAATATATATGAGAAATGAAATCAGTGTGGATAACACACAAGTGGTCAAGGTCTTTTCAACCTACTTGCTGCTGTTTATATTTACTTATCGATGCATTTTTGGAGTTTGTTTTTATTAGATCATTTTCAATTGTGACAAATTTAGCGGCGACAACAATTTACTGCGACCAAAACAGAAACATATCGAAAATTGTTCAGTTGAGATGAATGTCGATATCGGTGACTTTTTCAGCTTGTAAAATGTTCATAGTTTAAAACAATTGTCACAACCATCTCCATAGGGAATAATGGATTTTTGCCTCTCTCAGGGGAGAATTCACCATTGTGCAAAGTGAGCTCCGAATCCTTCGGCTCACTTCACACAGACTGTTATGCGCTCGCTGATGTCCTGCACGGGTACATCAGCGAGCGCTTTAAAGGGATTCCAGTCTCAGCAAGGTGACTCGAGTGGTCTCGCCGAAACTGGAATCCCTTTAAATTGCTCGCTCGGCGAGTGCATAACAGTCTGTGCGAAGTGAGTCGAAGGATTCGGAGCTCACTTCGCACAATGGTGAATTCCCCCCTCAATCTTTTTGGCAACAAAATTTGTCGCAAAGGGGTTTGATACACAATCAATATCTACAACTGGTTTTAACAACAATTTTCTAAATTGCTCTTTGTCAGTCATGGTAAATGAATGTAAAATAGTCTCTTTTTATTTTACTTTGATAAATATCAACTTAGAGTTTTCGGCTGCACCTGTTTTTCCACCTGCAAAACACAGGGAACTATTAGTATTACCTCAGAGCGTATTGTGGCAATTATAAAAAACTTTAAATCTTACTAAAACTTTGGCCAAAGTGAGGGTTTCTATCACGGGTGTAGAGTGGACCCACTGTACTACCTTGGAGTTTTGACGTTGATACGCTGCGAGGCGCAGAATCTAAGAGATCCCTGGTCTTCGCCTTTAACCCCCGCAAGGAGGTACTGGACTTAGCTGCGAAGGATCTCCAGGTCGCGACCCCCGAGTGTACCCTCCAAGGTAGTTGCTAGTGCTGACCAGATGTTGAAATAGACCCAGGAAAACACCTGGGGTAACTGTAGCACGATTGGGAATTGTCACTTTAATTGTAAGCAATACTAGGATCACCAGAGAGCAGGAACGCTA
>WMED01027750.1:0-10567 GCA_019650415.1 Pipa parva | reverse complement strand
AACAGGTAAGATATTTCATTTTAGGGCCAAAATTTAAAATAAAATGCATTTAATAAAAGTCAGTGATTCGTATTTACTAACATATGCATTTTTCAAATTTGCCCAGTCTGTTCCTTTAATGTCAGTTTTGAGGTGACATGTTCACTTAAGTTGCCCTACCATACATTCCCTGGCCATGCTACCTATTTAGCATAGTTAATAATCCAAAGTAAAAAATAGTGGCAAGTTACAATTAAATATATGTGGGAGGTCTCTGGCATATACTTGAAGCTGTTGGGGACCCAAGTGCAATTTCTGTATGCTGTGACTTTTTTAAACTTATTTACACAATAATATGTGCACATTAGTGCCTGTAGCACTATCTTTATGTATAGGAGGATTTGTAAAAGCAGTAATATATATTTGGATAGACAAAAAGTAATCTTACCGTTGACTTACAAGTGAAGTTTTGGGTCACAATTATTTGTGATTATAAAATACTGCACTACACCAGGGGTCAGCAAGGTTTACTACCAAAAGAGCCATTTTACCCCTATTTTCCACTAAAGAAAAGTAGTCTACAGTAGAGCCCCAAAACATAACGGCTTAGAAACTTTTAAAAGTTTTAATCTGTTTTTAATTTTACCTGTTACAACAACAGAATACAACAAACAGAGGAAAATAATAAAAATAAAATAATATATAAATTAAAATAACATTGATAAAAAACTTTTATTCTTTTTTCTTTTAATTTGTCAGTCAAGGCAGAAGGGAGCCACAACAAGGAGGCTGAAGAGCCACATGCGGCTCCAGAGCCGTGGTTTGCCTACTCCTGCACTAAACTGTATTATGCAAGAAACGGTGTCATTTGCTTTTTCTGTAAGGAAATCTGCAACATAGTGAACAAAGAGTTACAAATTTTTAACTATTGTAACATAGCAACCCTAAGTGACATGAATTTACGTTGATAGTGGAATTATCACTTTCATGAATAAGCCTATAATTCTATTTTTAATCATAACCCAGAACTTCCCCTTTAAGTACAAAGCCCCAAATTGTTATAGTCGACAATTTTAAACCTCTATGAAGAAACACAGTGCTCCTATAGCACATTAAATAACCTGTATGATACTTTTATATTTTATCCTAAAACAAACATGCTTCTACTTGTTTTTATTATTATTTTTAAATACATTTTTGTGTTTGGTTTACCTGCTGCGTGAATTTCTATGCTGCTCCCTAGGGCCAGTAACTTAAGCATGTTCAGTGGAATTACTGCTATATCTAATAATGTTAGCTCTGCAAAATTTCAGAATATCGTATGCTTTGACAAGCTGCAATCACGCAATTTGCATGAAAACCAAAGAACTTGATTTTAGTCCACAGACCAAAATGCAACAATTGCAACCTTCCCTAAACTATATTCTCTAGGACCTAGAGTCTAGGTGAAGATTTTCCCAAGGACTAGGTAACTGCAGAATAGTAAATAGCATAAAGTAAATAGTAATGGAAACTAGCAAAAAAAGCTTGGCATTTAAGTTTACATACTCTAACTGGCACTTAATGTAATGTGCAAGGATGAATGTAATTCCAGTTTCTCCCTCAGCTCACTTTATCTTCCTAATGATGTTTGCCATGCAATAGGTAACTAGTTACAAGTAAAGACAATTACACCTGTAAAATGAAAACCTTTACAAGTCAGAATACTGTTAGTAAGAAGTGAATTGTATATTCAGACTAAAGTTCTATTTTAAAAACACACCTGGATACCTAGAGGGTCACTTGTCATTTCTGTTTATAAATCACCTAAAATTAAGTAACTGACTTTCCACATCAGCAAGTTCTTCCTCCTTACTAATTTACAGCTATCTATGTAGCAGTTATTACTTATGGTATGATTTATGCCATATGTCTGGAATGTGTGACCATCTCATTTTCAATATTGTTACAGGGGTACAAGATTATTGTGAGGGGCTAAATAACAAGAAAGTATCAGTAATGGTTTCATGATGACCTTAACTGCCTTTGCTGCTTAGAGGGTTATTTACTAAGGTGCAAATTCGACTTTCGAATTCGCAAACAGCGATTCCCATAGCAAATCCACAACAATTTTTTAATTTTAAGATTGCGACAATTTTCCCATAATAAAGTTACGACTGCGACAATATTCTCATTATAAAGATGCGACTGCGACCGTAGCAGCCTATTGCGACTATCTTTATCTGGCGAATTTGCACCCATACGCAACAATTTGGACTTTAGTGAATAACCTGAATGTTATCAATGATATTACATGACTAGGAGATTTCTTTTTACTATAAAGTATTGTCCCCTTTATTAAAGAATTGCTTGGCACTTTACATAGAACACTTCAAACCTTAGACTCATGGGAAAATCACGTCTAGAACATTGTTTGAACTCAGCAGCACAAAAAGCAGAGGAGGTAATTAGTATTTTGGAGAACACACTTGAAAAAATAATTTTGAAATGTTTATTTCTCTTAATAGCTACTTAATATATTTTCCTAAGGCATGGAATGCTGAAAAGCATGGTCAGTCATCAGTGTAACACAACCACATTATACCTCTATAAACTTATTCTATTGTTCAGTTACTGCTTTTATTTAGTTTTAATAACATGTTTTGTCTTGACAAAGGGTGAAACCATGTTTAATAAATAGGGGTTATAGGACAGAGAACTTTAAAGTTGACCTGTCAGGTCCACTTAACAGGCTTCTTTTAGGAAGCAGGGAGTTGTCTTAGCTGAATGCTAGAAGCATTCAGCTAAGACTGTAGTAAAAGAAGCAAACTCCCTGCTTCTTTTCTGTTCCAAAGCCCGACTTGAATGTCAAGTTGGAATGGACGGAGATAAATGATTGACATTATAGCTCTTCCAATCAGATCCCTGTTAGATCGTGAATTACGGGATCTGATTGGAGAAACTTTAATGTCAGTCATTCTTTTAGCCCCGCCCAACCCGAGTCAAGATTCAAGTTGGGCATCAGAGCAGAAGATGACAGCTCCACTTTAAGTTAATATTAATATATTTGTTTAGTTTAATTTAAATATATATTTAATTTCTGTTCATATTAAATAACATGCCAGATTCACTCAGAATATTCTAACTACTGTAGATATAGAAATATATAAGCTGTTTTATAAGGTGTTTCAGCTGAAGCTCAACTAAATATTTAAATATTAGACAACTGTCATCTGCTTTTAAAGTGCATCTGTCACCTCAAAACTAATACTAATTTAGGTTCTACTAATGAAATAAACATTTTTGTAAATATATATGTGTTTTTAAAAATGTAACTTTATACAGCATTTCTCTCTGTCATCTTCCCTGTCAGCCTGACTTTTCTTTCCTGAGTCGTTTTGGGCGGGAATAAATGATGATTGACATTATAACTCCTTCAATCAGATCCGTTAAATCACAATCTAGCAGGGATCTGATTGGAGGATCTATAATGTCAGTCATCATTTAGCCAACTAACATCAGGAAAGAAAAGTCAGGCTGACAGGGAAGATGACAGAGAAACGCTGTATAAAGGTACATTTTATAATACATATATATTAACAAAACATTTATTTAATTAGTACAACCTAAATTAGTTTTGAGGTTACAGGTGCATTATAATTTACCCAGTGTTATATCAACCTATACCCATTCCCTACTTGATAAGGCACGCTTTGGGCATATTGGTAATTGTATATAAAGCAGGTTGTGTTTGTATGTAAATTTAGCAGTCATAATAACTAAACGTGATGCATGCCCTTCTATTATATATACTAATTCACTCTGTTACACAGGTGTCAGTACATCGTGCCTATTTCAGCTTTATATAACTATAACCAGCACATGGATTCCTGACACTAGCAAATGGAAACTGATTTTTTTTTATATATTTCTGCACAATGGAAAATTAATTACTATCTTTGAAAATATTCTTATTTTTACACCTGCTTATCACTTATGTAATATGATTCTATGCAGAGCTTCTGTTTCCTGTTTATTATAATTCCTGCGTTGTCAAGATTTCTGAGTTCAAAGGACCATTAAATTACACTACCAGATAAACATCAGTCAAACAAGATGGCTGACAAGCAAAAGAACAACCCACTCAGTTTGTACCTTGGATAGAACCTATTAATATTCAAGCCACAAAATTAGATATACAAACACCTATTTTGTTTGGTTTGGCTGGTGACAATGTATGGAGGGTGTCATGTGCAGAAAAGGTACATGCCACATTACAAAACAACAGGGGATTGGAAAGTTATTTCTGGACACATGCCATTGAAACACACACTGACACCAGTGCACAGCATTCTAATCATCAAACAAATGTGTTTCCTGTTTCCAAAATTTTCATCCCAGACACAGTCAATCTCTATTTTATTTTCCAGAGATAAAATGTTAGCTCTATACACAGTGCCATCCTTCATTTGGCTTTACTGTCAGCTGTGCCACAGTAGGATAAGACAAATACAGAAGTTTTATCATATGCCTTGTTGTTAAAGGAACACTCCAGTCGGAAAAAAAAATGCACGTGTTTCTTGCATGATGTCATCCAGGGAGGACGCATTGATGATGTCACGCTCTCCCATGTGACTTCTAAAAAATGCTGATGTGGGGCTTCACTGGGAGAGCAACTGCAGAGGAATGCACTCCTCAGAGGGATCGCCTCATATGGACGCTGTAGAGTCGCCGGCGGTGTCTCTGAGGAGAGGTTATACAACACAAGAAGTGCTGGACAGCACTTCTTTACAGGTAAGAAATGTCACTAAAAAAAAAAAAATCATATTTACTAAAATATGTTAATTAACATAAAGAAACACATGCATTTTTTTTTTTTTGGCTGGAGTGTTCCTTTAGTGTAAGTAAACCTTATTTATAAAGTTTGCCCCATTAAAATATTGTAAAGTGTAAAAACGATTAGTAAAATCCTCTCTCACCTTTTCACTCTGCAGCACTTGTAATCCCTCTGTAAAATATTCCTCTTTCCTGTAGTGGAGAAGGCCACGCCCCCACCCCTCACATTCCCTTATCTTAAAAACTGACACAGACAGTGTTGGAATTCAGTGTTGCAGGGCTGAACAGTGAGAGGAAAGTATCAGATTACTAAACATGCACTAGCACAGTGGTCGGAAAGTGCAGCTCGCGAGCCACTTGCAGCACTTTACCCACCTTGTTGTGGCTCGGAGCTCACTGCCGAAGCCCCGCCCATGACTGATGATGGCTCTTCTGATTGGCCGTTGGTGGTCATGTGGTCGAGAGAGGGCATGCCTACCTCCTCCAGCTGCTCACAAGATAGTTGTCACCGCTGGAGGAGGGAGTGAAATGGCTCCCTCCTCAAACAACTTTGGTGACCCCTGCACTAGCAGAATGAGTCATTGTGTGATTGCATTAGAGGGAGGGAGGCTTCTGGGTAATAGCCAGGAAGAGAAAGTTACAGAAAGATCTTCTAGGATTCAATGCAGCAGGATTAAGAGGTGAGAACTCAAAAAAACAAAATCGTTTTTATTTTTAAATGTTTCAGTTTATGTTTCTACATTATCAATATAATATATATGTATAGTTTGGTCAATAACTTTACTTACGCTTGAAATGACAGATGAGAAACTATCTGTATCTCAACTTCGGTACAACCAGGAAAATTGGTCACCTCCTATTAATCTGGTTTTAGACAAATGATTTACTTCTACTGTATGTTCCAATGACTTGTACTAATAGTTCCTGTACAGACAATAAATAAATAGACCATACCTTAGGCCGTTTTATGTAGAGTAGAGTCAGCCTTTCCAAAAGCTTGTCTATGCTGCAGCTTTTCTGCAACCCACATGACTTGCTTGGATGAATGAAAATAGCTTAGAAGCAACAGTTAAAGACAAAACATGAAACCCAAGCAACGTTCAGTGTAATTATCCGGCATGTTTAAACAGATCAATTAAGAACAAGGATCCGAAAATTGTGGGCTGTTTATAGGGCAATATGCTATAACGTGTTATCAGAAGCAATATGCACTTAGTGTTGCAATATTAAAACTTTGCATATGTGATACTGTTGGTTTGACTGTGATCTAATATTGCTCAAGTGAATGGAAACATTAAGATTTTAGTTCTAAATGATGTGTGTAATGCAAAAGTTACAAATGAAATATTTAAATGTAATTATTTAATATGTCACCTTGTCCTATTTTGCATTTTTGCAGTTGACTACTTGTTTTATAGGTATATGTTTTATTATTTTTAACCAATGCTTAATACAAACTTATGTTAAATAATAAATGGAAGAAAAAATCCAAATACATATATGAGCATACAAGATAAACACTGTGTTGTAAATTTCTGGACAGGGTAATAGTGTTAAAGCATTCAGCTAAAACTGCAGAAATAGATAATTTCTTCCTCAATGCCCAACTCCAAGTTTAAATCAGATTGGGCAGGGCTAAAAGGCAGCTGATATTATAGCTCCTCCAATCAGATCCCTTAAATCACAATTTAACATACCCCAAAAATCACCCATTTGACTACTGAGGCTTTAGTTCTCTTTTAATCTCCGAGATGACATTTTGCTGCATTGGAATAACTTCCATGCCAATCTAAATGACAATTTTCTGTTGACATTACTGGCCCTTTTAATCAGATCTATCTATCTGAAGAAACAGGGGCCAAACCTAATTACAAAATTTCAACAAGCACCTGCAGGGTGTGGTCACTTTTTTCCTTGTCTTTCCTTGTCCCAGTGTGAGACTGCAGCTGCTGTCTGATACCAAACTGGTTGCCCATGATACCCTTATAAGCAGCTGTCACTTCAGATTTATAGCATGTCCCTTCACGTGACCTCTTGCAAACCAGTCACTTGTTACACAAGGAATTCCTATCATAGTTGTGTTAATAACTACTGAACTAGTGAACTCCACAAGAGCACAGGCAAAATAAGCACTGCATCTGCCTTACTAGTGGACAGTCAGTTAAAGCACAGGTGGGCAAAACAGGTGGTTTATGAACAAATACAATAAAATCATTGCTCTCAGTGGGCATATTTGTCTGCCAAGCTTCTCCGATTTCTTTTAGTTAAAAAGGCATTCATGTCTAAGTCTAAAGTTATTCAGCCAGTCAAATGTTGTTTTTAAACAGGAAATACTGCAAATTTACTGCAAACTGCACAGGAAGTTAACATACAGTTTGAAATGGAGTTACTGTTTAAAGAAAGAACCTAAAAAAAACATGAATATTATGAGACAGTTTTTATGTCGGAGAATCAGGATTTAGTATTCACAAATAAAAGAATGGAAAAAAAATCGAATTGCTTAATGCAGCATACCGGTACATAGGGGATGCAATAAATTACAAGCAGTCTGAAAAGCAAATAAAGCATGGGAGGTCAATGGTATGAAAAATGCCTGCAAATCACAGTCCATTGATTACAATGGGAGACCATGCTTGGCAATTTTCTAGGTACGTTTTACCCTAACCAAGACCTTGTGGGACCTTTTCTACAGTTAAAAGCATCTAGGCATTTGGTTGCAGTTATGTATTAAAAGCGTCCAGTGATGATTTTTTTTTGTAAAAACATATGCTGTGCCACTGCCCTAACATCTGATGAAGAGAGATTGCTGACACCCCAAAATATCATTTTTCTGTGTGCAAATAAATGAGGGTTTCCCACTTCCAGTGGAGCTGTCTCACTGTTTTTTGCTTTACTACATTGCTGTGTTGTACTGAGGCTGGAGTGTACTGGACATGCTTCTGAGATGAAATATCAATTTTTTTCCCACTGTTTTTGCTAGTTTTTTTTCTCTTTTTTTCTGTATGTTTTAAAAGGGACATTCTTTTGATGCATGAAATCCTTCACTTTGTTATTTAACATCAACAAAACTAAAGGGCAAATACTAGTGTTAATTATTTGTAGAAAAAATGTCATAATAAACACAACAAGTAACATTTCTGGCACAGCCACAAATTTAGATTCTCACTTTTCCAAACAGGTGTGGAAGAAAACAACATAAAAGGTATGGGAAACCTTCCAGCACAATCATAAATCAAGCTAGTGCACTTAGTTATATGGCAGCCATTTTAAAGTCATGTAGAAGCATTAACCTCCATTATATGCCAGAGTTTCTGTATGCACTTAAAAGGAGAGGACCTACACCTTAAAATTTCATATTTATTCCATTAAAACCTTGGCCGCTAGCCTAGTGGAACAGACACATGACATGATGGTAATGTACAGTATAAGGCCCCACCCCTTCCCAGTCATTATTCAAAGTTTGCTTCTTAACAATGAAGCATGGTATATCAAATATCACCTGGTGGTAAAGGTTCCTTAACTTAGCTGTTCAGCGAGTGAAACATTAGTAAGAAAACCAAGATTCCAAAATACCTGGCTCTGTGTTTTATTTAGATAAATATATTTATATATATATTTCTACATATTTTCTTTGTATTCCTTTCAATGATTTGCATTGCAATGATTGTGTCTAAAATGTTAAGCACAATACAAACACATATTGCTAGCTTCTCTAAATGAAAACAGTTGCACATTTAGTTATCTCCATATATCTTGCCTTCTGGTATTTCAGCGCTACAGCAAGCCTTGATTCCAACTGCGGAAACACAAACTAGAGTGGACACTGAGTAAATATTTAGGTATCTAATACCACTGCTGCTTTACTACAGTAATCAACATGCATATGACCATTTATTTATACAGTACATGACATGCATATGTTATGTGTAAAAGACAATTTATGTGTAAAAGCACCAGGCCAGAATTTGAGGAAAAGAACTTTCAATATCTTAAAACCTGTGACTTTACAGAAAAGTAACAAAATTACATTTAAATTGCATTTTATTTAGGAAAATAAACTCATTTCTTAATTTGAACTTTTTGATAGAAATATTTTGTTAAAGAATTAGCGATAACAAAAACTTCAGAAATCCCATTTGTCCCAGCATAGTGGTTATTGTTAGATGCTACTTGTTGAATTTATGATTTTTTATTATTATTATTGATTATATTTATTGAATGAATTTGAGATCTTTTATCTTTTCCATAAGCAGGAAAGCACCCAAGTACATTTATCAAGGGATGAAACATGATAAAGCGTAAACGCATTATTTCTGATAGGACAGTTGTAAGGCGAAAAATAGCAAATTATCAGCAAAAGTTTTATGAAATTTGATTAACAATAGAATAAGCATCTTCTTCTACTGCATCTCTGAAATAGGATCAAAGAAAATATATTATATTATTAATAATATATATTATTATATCTAATTTCATTTAGATCTATATCGAGTGTCAGACAAACTGTAAAGGGAAGGTTAGAGATGGAAGTTTATACATTTGAAGGCCAAGGGTTTAATTAACTGTTACAGTTTTGACAGGCTGCATATCTCTATTCATTAGTGGTTTTATGATTTTTATGATCTTTCACATTCTGCACAATAGGAAGTAACTGGAGTGAAATTGTATATGGGGTAATTATATATGTTGTGTAAACTAATGTCTGCCTAATCATGTTTAATAAACAATTATACATTTAAGCAAGATCAGATCCATGAATAACAGAAGGCAAGTTCACAGATCATAGTTTTGATACCCTGTAAGCAGCTTATAAAGAAATTAAGAGTGACATGAAAATAGTCGCAGTCTCAACTCATTCCTTGCAGTGCATTATCTCTAACTCAGTGTATAAAGGAAGTAACATCACGGACGCCATAATGATAATCACTGAGTGTAGAACATAGACGGTTTGAATCATGTTTTACTGACAGTGGAAGGGAAATGAAGCATTACTTTTAAAATCTTGTAATGTAAAATTATTCTTCACAATAATGTGCTAATTTAGTGTATGATTTACTTTAAATTACACTATAATCTGAAGCTTGCAGTTTATTTTCAAAATGTAATTTAAATAGAGACACACCCCCTACATCTAACTGCCACTGTTTCATGCTGCGAAGGAAAGACTGCTTGCCTGAACATAACAGGCTTATCCTCAGGTCAGAAACCTGATGAGCAACTACAGTTGAAATCTCTGCTCATGACATATACTGTATATTACTCTATATATGAGACACAGCCTATTGTTTCCAAAACACATTTTTACGATTTTTTTTAAACAGCAATTGTGCCACAGAGCATTGTCCCCCCCTTGCAGGCTGGGACATATGTGATGGTGACATGCGCCCCCACCACAAAATAGGCAGAAAATACATTTAACATACAATCATATCTGCTAACCAATGAGCAAATCTTTACTTTCAGAGATATTGTATTGAAGGCTGCCAACAGACATGGCCACTGTAGCAGGGACAGTTTTAGTTGGGTACAAACTGGGCAATTTCTCTGGGCTCCAAATACCTATGGGGGTCCCTGCTTCAGAAAGACCCATGCAGTTTACTCTCTCTAGTAAACAAAAAACAAAAACCTAAAAGAAAAAGCACAAAACAAGGAGCACCATAGTGCTTTACCAAATAAATATATAATGAAAGGACAGCTTTAAACGCCACCAATGGAATACAGTCATATGCAAAAGTTTGGGCACCCCTATTAATCTTAATCATTTTTAGTTCTA
>WMED01027748.1:0-10567 GCA_019650415.1 Pipa parva | reverse complement strand
ATCGCAGCCTTGGATCCTCCCTCTGAGACCTGTCGGGTATGTAGACGTCAGTGACGTCACACGCGTTACGCGATTTCTAGGGTTTCCGGGTTTCTAGGGGTTCCACCAGAAATTTTATTACATCAAAGGGTTCCCCTGAAGAAAAAAGGTTGAAAAACACTGCTGTAACCTGACATGTAGCTTCTATTATTTGATGGGAGCACTAGGCTGCTCTCTTTCCTAGTCAGATATGACTTAGGATAGGTATACATGGGCAGATCTGAGGGGGTTTGATTGGCTAAAGTTTGAATTGTTACGTAAAGGTGTGAATTCGCCAGCTAAAGACAGTCTCGCTTTATAATGAGAACATAGTTGCAGTCATGACTTTACTATGGAAATATTGTCGCAGTCACAACTTTACAATGGGAAATTTATCGTGGTCATAGATTTGCTATGGGAATCCACTGTTTGAGAATTTGACAGTCGAATTCTCACTTTAGTCAATAACCCCCTGAGTGTTGTAAGCTGATGACAAAATGCCCAGTTCACTGGAAAATTCGGCTATGGATGTAATGAAGCCTAAAGCCAACATACGTAGACTTGGGAATTTGCAGGATTTCACCCCGAGACCCTGAGTTTACAAAGCCCGAGTCTGCCCAATACACCTTATAGGCCCGCTCATCCCCACCCCAACCCTGCCCATGATGGCCTATATATTAAGTCCCACCCCCATTGTGTTGCATTTCATGTCACTAAGCACAACCTCCAGCTAGGGATTTCCAGTGACAAGTTTACAATTAAACATATATTTGGTTATATTTACTTTTTTACAGCTTCCTAATATGCAAGGTTAACTCAATAAATTGCTTAACTGAGAACAGAGCGAGAACAGCTCATTAGTCTGTAACCTTTCCCAGTACAGGGAAAGTACTGTTCTTGATAAAACCCAACATCATTTGATCATTTCATTGCAGTAAAAACAAGTTCAAGTTTCCTGTTTAGTCTTTATAGTAGTAAGAAGTCGCTGTCATTGGGATGGTGGAAGTTTTAGTTCTACAAAACATACAAAAATACCATGTATACTTTGCACTAAATCACACAGCCACATATACTCATAGATATATATAGAGGAGTTTAGTGGTTTCTTGTTCTTTTTCTTTATTAAAATGTAGAAACAGTTTATTAATTTCTAGATAATTATTGTTCCGCGATAGCCGTAATTAAGGCTATTGTGAAATATAAAATTTTTCAGGATGACTTGACCTTTATGTACTGTATAAAATTACTAGACCACAGGCCTCATGACATCACATGTGCCAGTATTTCCCAGTACACTGTACAGTATTCCTTATAGAGCAGATGCATTGGAAGCCGCAAGTAATTGTACAGAGTGACACAATTCTTATTGCAAGACTTACCAGTTATTGACTGACATAACATGCAAAAGTATTTTTATAGCACAGTGGCTGGGAATAATTCAAAGTTATCATGATTCAGAGCACTCCTAGTGCAAAGAATGTATTAATGCAAAATCCCAGCCGGGATCATTTGAACATTTTTTTGTCTTTTAAAATTCTGCAGTCAATTTCAACAATCTCACTTCCTAGCATTGTTACAATGGCAAGACTGGAATTCCATCCAAATACCTTTGACCCTACTGCCAAAAGAGCCATTACATATTTTAGTGATTAGTAAATTCCTGTGGATAGAGGATAAGGGGTGACCTTCGGATAAAGACAAACCTCTACCTTTACAGCAAAACAGATGAAAGCATTCAGTCAGTATGCTGAACTTTTTGTCCAGTTATTTTACAGATTACTTTACAGACCAACCTCACAAGCATCTGGAGAGATGTCAGAGTCTTGTAAATTCTGAGGTTTTCCTTATTTGGAGAGACTTGCTAAAAGCATTGAGTTTTGTGGAATTTTTCATGGGATTAAATAGGAAATAAACACTTTTCTTTGTCTTTCCTTGGCCAATTTGTAAACGGATATGACATATTTTTTGCGTAATAAAAAAACATTAGAAAAAAACAATGTAATATCTGGAGTGATATTGTCTTTATCTTGCAAAACACATTATGTTATTTAGCCACAAGGTTAGATAATCTTCTTCCCGAGGCCCCTTGAATTTTACCTTTATTGTAGTCATTGATTATTTAAAGTAGAGCTAAAGATTTAATTTAAATAGTCTCATAAATACCAGATAGTTTATGCAGGTTTAAATAAGGGGAGAAGTCCATTTCGGCACTTTATCTGGCATAAGTTCTTCAACTTCATTTTCAAACAAAGTACTTGGGAAAGGCTTTTAGCTCTCACATGCACATTACTGACCTGCACCCAGGGATGAGTGGGAGGGTGCTCTTAAAATGTGCACAGACCAGCATGTTTTGGTTCTTATTCCATCGATGAGGTTTGGTTTTGTTTAGGTTCTGATTTTTTGGCAAACGTTTGAATCGTTTGAATTTGTCTTCTGTGTTTTTTTCATTTTGTGTTTTTTAAATTGCAAGAAAAAAAAAGACTAAATGAATACATTTGTATGTACCCTGTATCCTTCTGTGGCCAATACACACTGTTTGAAGTCATTTAGAAGTTAAAAACGCGTCTCTTTTCTCTTAAAAAAGTCAGCCAAAATCAGCACACACATACATTTCAAGGGGAACTAAAATGCTCAATAGATTAAGATTGAATCTGCATTTTATGATCTAATATACTTAACAACATTGTTCTTTCTTCCTGAATTGCCTCCTGTTGCTTGGATTATTAATTTTCTTTTCTTCTGCTTCCAGCATCACAATCCCACTCTGGTTCAACATCACTGATGTATGCAAGTGCTGAAAAGCAGGAGGCAGCATTAAAAGAAAGAGCAGCACTGCTACGTATATTAGCACAAAACATGCAGATTCACCCCATGTCTAACAAGCACATTAGTTCTATTTTAACAGTTAAGTAACTAGCAAGAAAGCCCCTACTCTGAGCTGTGTTGGCTCAGGGTCTGATCACAACTGCAAATCTGTAAAATTTACAGGAAAATCTGTTTTATAAAGATTTGATTGTTATTTTTTTCACAGTAATAGTCAATCTGTGATCTGGTTAATGGAAAACTTTTTCCTTATTTGTTGCATATGAATATTTATATTAGACACAGCAACTGAATAGAAACAGTCAAATACAAAATATTTTATTTCTAATTATTAAAAACAGGGAATCAGTTCCAGGCAAAGGAGGAGCCACACTTCTCAGATGGATGCTGAAGAGAAGACTCCATCCATTGGTTGAATCAGTAATCCAGGAGGAATAACGTTGATTTTATTTCACCTGAGAGATTACACTAGTATGGTAAAACATTGTACACATTGTTAGATTTGGAAAAGGTGTTACGGTTGTGTAACTTGATAATACTGATTTAAGTTCAGAGAGAGTGATGCCCCGATAATCAGCAGTATGTGTTAATGCTGGACATTTGCTCCTGCCTCCTTGATACAAACCATAATGCACCTGAAAAAATATGGCCATGAAGCAATGAGGAGATGCAGTAGTGCAGGTTTTGGATATGTTCATTCTCCACTGAAATGCCAATCACAATGCCAAGTCTGCCACACATCAACTTCAAGCTTGTTAAATAACAATAAAAATTGCTTTTTGGTTTTATGTTTGAGCATAGGTTATAAAGCCAGTCCTGGAGTCTCACCCGCAGTGCATGTTTTGTGGATATCCACAGAGCAGCTCAGGTGAATCTCTCAAAATTTTGTACAATTTAATAACCTGCCTCTATGGATATCGACATAACATGCGCCACTGGTCATACTTGGGAGCAATTTTGAGAACCGCTAGATTAGACAAATGGTTGTTAAATTGTGAGGTAGGCCCAGTGGAAGCTTAGGCAAAAAAAGCTACCCAATATACCTTCCAAAAGTCTGTGTATACAGCTATACCCTTTATCTGAAATGTATTGTTGTGAGTCACGTATATATTGAGTGGTTTCTGAAAATAACAATTGACTGCCAATGACAAAATGGCAGACCCCCATTCTAATAACTAGTTTTGAATTAAGTTTCTGTCCAGTGTCTACATTTGTTATGGGAGCAATGATAATATGATAATATGGGAGCAAGTATATACTTTGTAGGCTCTGGGTGTCTTGTGTGTTACTGGGGCTACTGTATAAAGTTCAGGGAGTATGATTTCATTCTCTATCATGCTCTAGATAAAGGAAACTAATTACTATAAGGCTTGTGGAGTAATGGTTATGATGAATATAGGAAGCTCTTATTGCAGCTCTGATATTAGTTCTATGTTTGCTAGACGTGTTTCAGTACCTGGTAGCATTTTAACTTTATAACTGTTAACACCCATAGGTGTGTGCAGGCCATTTCATTAAGATGTGCCCCTAAAGAAAAAAAATCTTAAGGCTAGGTTCACACTGGCGTTTTTATACACGGTGTATCATCCTGCGTGCTGCCATTAGGGTGTGCCCAGGTACACCAGGCACACCCTGTGCGCACACCTATGTTAATACCTGCATCTACATTTCCAATTTAAGTAGCATTGTATTTAATGGGTGAGGCCTCAGTGCTGGGAATGATGAGAAATCAAGTCCCCAGTGAAAAATTGTTTGAAAATCCCGGCCTTAGAAAATTCTTTAAAGGATTTAAGGAAATGTGCCTAAAAAAATATTTTGACTGTCTCAGAGACTTGCAGTTTGTGAACTCTATTACTTGGCAAAACTGAATTGGCAGAGGTTTGCATTGCTTCCATTGTTATTAAAGATGGATATCAGCACCACAATAAAGAATCCATCAGACAATAAGCTTTCATAGCTCCAAGTCAACTCATTATTTAACTTTGATTGGGAGTTGGCTTGTAGAATGTAAATCGAAAACTGGCTTATGCAGTCTCTGGAAATGTTACAAAGTCAGAAATAATATATTTTGTTAACACCATAATTTGAAATCTTAAATAATATCAGGACCAACCTTTTATTTGTACTTTTGTGATTTTGCTTTCAGTACTACCGTTTTTCCCCTTCAAAAATATTTTTAATTTATATTTATGTTGTAGCATGTGTGTGTATATAGGTGTATATTTAGGTAATATGTGACTTGACAGGGTTGTATTTTGAGATAGGCCAGAGTTCATCCATGTTGGCTTTAACTAAGCATGTGCAAGGGCTTGTCTATTGGGCTACTCGGTCAGCATTCTATTCTTGCTGGGATAATGTTCCAACATTGTGCAACAGAGGATAATTGTTGATCAGAAGGCATCTCCATCACCCATATTATTCTCTAGCGCTCTGAAGGGGGTTATTCATCAAAGTCCAAACAGATGCATATATGGACTAAATTGTATATTGGCAGATCTGGTGCTACTAATCTACTAATGGTTATTCATTGTTTACAACCCTCTGGCATGGATATCTATATAACAAACAAACAATGAGTGTGGTCGCTCAATCTCCTTTGATCCAGTGTGTACACACGGGTGCCTGGGAGTAAAGGCCCAATAGTGGCACAAGAAGAGAGGAAAGCTCCGGCACTCTAAGTTGAGTAAAAACATCCAAAATTTATTTGATACGTTTAAAATCCAAGCATCACAAATGAGTAAAATCAAGGAATGAAGCACCCTCTAACGCGTTTCGCGCAGGAGCGCTTAATCAGGATTTTAAACTTATCAAATAAATTTGGATGTTTTTACTCAATTTGGAGTGCCGGAGCTTTCCTCTCTTCTTATGAATATCTATATATTCTTATAGGAAGTGTGATCTCCCAAGGCTAAAGACTGAGATATGTAAAACTGAATTTGTTCTCACCACAGGGAGAGCATACATTAGATTTCCATAGCTATTATTTCACCTGGAGAAATTCAGTGATTTTTCATTTTTCAGAATCTCTTAACCATGGAGGACAAGGAGACAAAAGTATCGTAAGTGGGAAAGGTACACTTTAAGTAATGTGGCTTAATGTGGTGTTAGTTTGTATTGCATTCTACAATTTCTCATATTCCAACCCATTTATTCTTATTCCCAAAACAAGATTTCCCTTTACATTCCATTTTCCTCTAGACTGCTTCCATCTTCTTCTTCCTACTGCTCCCCACTCTCTTTTTCATACTCACAATCTCTCCAAATTGCCTCCTCAGCTTCCTGTACTTTTGCACTCCTCCCAGATTCCTATAACCTTCAATCTACCCCATACTCTCTCCTTAACTGCTTGCCCTCCAATCATTTCCTTGGCTATTAAAATGTTTGTTCCATTTGCAAGATTGCATTTAGTATGTGTTAATTTTACCCTGCTGCTTTCCAATTGGTATATTCCACAGTATCCGCAGCCCCCCCCCCCCCCATTTATCCATCTGTCTTTTCCCATGTGACTTATCACAAATTTAACACAATAAAAAATATCCTTCTGTATTTCCCAACTGCAATGTCATTTCAACATACTCCAGCCAAATGAAAAAGCCTTGGTTTACAAGGCTATGTGATCACATAAATATTTCCTGAAAGAACACCCTAGAGGTTTTTTACAATTACAGTAAATAATAAACTTAGAGGTTATATTTCAACAAAATTAAGTTTATAAAAAAAAAAAAAAAAAAAGCATAAATTACTTTTTAAAAATGTTTGTATTTCATTTGTCCTCTGTTATTTTTTGGTATTTGGTAGGAATTGTTGGTTATTAGATCTTAAAAAACATAAATCTGCTCCATATTTATATCATATTATATACTAATATGCCAAAACTTAATCAATGGCATTTCAGCCATTGCTGATCTACTCGTTCCCAGCATCACACACCCAACCTGTAACATTCTTGTAAATATAAATGTTGGGCTATATTAGAAGTTTTTTGTAAATGTATCATATTATTTATTAAGAAGCTGGCAACAATGCAGAATGCATTGTTTCCTGTTTTTCTTAAAAACTATGTACACACTTAGAATGTTGTAAAGAAAGCAACAGCAAGATTGATTAAATTGTTCACTGTATTGTGATAAGATGACTTTGTCTAAATGGAATTCAGAACAAAGTGTTCAAAAATTTGTAATGAAAACATTATGAGGTGGATCGGTATGCCTTACGACCATTTACACGACACTTAACTTGGCACCAAAATGTTAAATTGTATGGCTCTTATTTATCCGTTGGATAGCAACTAGCAGTTTATAAGCATGCCACATAACATTCTGCTTGTATTTAGCCAACTTTCATCAATAGTTTAGTCACAGTTATTAAACATTGTAAATTAAATTACTTTTTCAATACAAATACCGTATTTGCCGGCGTATAAGACGACTGGGCATATAAGACGACCCATAACTTTTCCAGTTAAAATATAGAGTTTGGGATATACTCATTGTATAAGACTACCCCTCTTCCAACGCAAATCCTGCTTGGATTGGTCAGCTCTCCCTGCCTGCCCAGCCCCCTCTGTCTCCTAGATTATCAGAGCACCATCATCAAACTGTGCTGCCCCTACAAGCCCTACCCTCTGAAGGAGGGGGGCGCTATCTTAGTGCTCGCCCCCCTCCTTTTCTCTCTCCCTACCTAGCTCCTCTGTTGCCTAGCTGTCTGTGCTGAGCGCTATAGCGTTTCCTCTCCTCAGCAATGATTAAACTTCCTGTCGCTCACAGGAAGTTACATCAATGCTGGGGGAGGAATGCTGTAGCTCTCAGCACAGACAGCCGGGCAATGGAGGAACTAGGTAAGGAGAGAAAAAAGTGATACCCGGCGTATAAGACGACCCCCAACTTTTCAGATGATTTTCAGGGGTTAAAAAGTAGTCTTATACGCCAGCAAATACAGTAGTATTTACTTATTTTTAATGGTTTACAGGAGCCACTCACCTACTTTCTCTTCAGCTGATCAGTTTGGAATCATAGAAGCAGGTGGCCCACATATCACTTGGAGTGGACACTTACATGTTCCTTATTGGTTTTACATATTCTCATGTCTTTTAAGTTCCTGATTTTCAATAAAAACTGTAAAGAAAGTAGATTGTAGGGGAGGGGATTCTTTAAGAAAGTCATTATAAACTGAAGAGGGCTAAAAATAAGTAAATTATTTGTATTGCAAAATGAATTTATTGAATAGTGAAAATTAGCCAAAAAAAGAACTGCTGGACACTAAACTATTCATAATAACATACATAGTAACTGAGTTTATAAGGCTGAAATAAATCCATCCAGTTCAGCCTATTTTCCTGTAATGTTGATCCAGAGGAAGACAAAAATCCCATGAGGCAAGAGCCAATTATTCTCATATTAAGGAAAATAAATCCTTCCTGACTCCAAAAATGGCAATCATAATAAATTCCCTGGATCAAGATCCCACCTCCAATTATCTACGTAGAACCCATAACTTGTAGTTGAAGGAAACCATCCAAACCCCTTTTGAACTCTTTAATGGAATCAACCATGACAACTTCTTCAGACAGAGAGTTCCATAACCTCAGTGTTCTTACAGTAAAAAATCCCCTTCTATGTAGATGCAGAAACTTTCTTTCCTCTAAACGTAGAGGATTCCCCCTTGTTATACTTACAGTTCTTGGTATAAATAGATTGTGGGAGAGAGCTCTGTACTGACCTCTGATATATTTATACATGGTTATTAGGTCACCTCCTAATCATCTCTTTTCTTGACTAAATATACCCAGTTTTGATAATCTTTCTTGGTACACTAATTTGTCCATTCCTTTTATTACTTTAGTAGCCTGTCTTTGAACCCGCTCAAGCTCAACAACATCTTGGTGCCCAAAACTGCACACAACATTCCATGTGTGGTCTGACATGTGGTTTGTAAAGCAGTATAATTATGTTCTCGTCATGTGCATCTATACCTCTTTTGATGCATCCCATGATTCCTTTAAGGTAGCCTTTTGAAATCCTTTTGCTTTTAAGAAAGTAGCTATTAAATATACAAAAAAGCACTTAATGTTGTTTGACTAATCTGTATCCATATTCAAGAGCTATGTGTGTACTCTTACACTCAGATTAATACTGTATGTAATTAACCTGGTGTATGATCATTTATTTTTTTGTAGTCAGCAGTCCTGTTAGCCCAAAATGTAATATTTACTCAATACCAATGGCAAATTCTTTAGAATTTAATTAAGATGCTTGTATCTCACTTTCATCATTTACACAAACTTATTTATCTTAAAGAGAAGTATGATCAAAGTTCTGACCTTGCCATATTTGCTTCAAACACATCATCTACTTTCATGTTGAACCTAATAGATGGTGCTAATCCTTTGATTGCTGAAGCACAGTTGGGGAATGTGCTGACTGGTTCCTAGCTATGCACCAGTGGTATAAGCTACAAAATGGACCTTGTATTGTTGATCAAAATCTACTGCAATTTTGTGGAAAATAGCATTTAAATCAAAGTATGGTGAGTGAAGCACAAATTGTGTTTAAAATTGTATTGGGTTGCCACAGTAGAATAGGGTGCTAAGGAGATTGTCCCACAGAGCATAACAATAGGGATTGCAGGGGTCCCATTTGTGACTGTGAACACCCATGGCTAGCCCTGCACCCTGCACCCAGCACCCTCCTGAATCCTGGTAGGTTTTTCTTTTTTTGGTCCGTGGGGAGAACTACTGATACTGCACCAGGGCCATGTTACTTTAGGTTGATTAATCAACTAAATTACAACCTGCGCAAAACGGTGTATAATGTGACAAAATAATTCTTAAAGTCACTGAATTGGATGCAAGCCTCTTCGGACGATCAATTTGCAGAAAACAGAAAAAAACGTAGTCCAGATGCGACTATCTGTGAAGGGGCGCAACAAACAAATAAAAGCACTAATAGTGCATTAACATATAAAATCTTAGAAAAAAGTGAGACCCAAACGTCCAAAAAAATAGATGAATAATAGTGAACGATTAATGTGACCAAACAATTTTTGAAAAAACTGAAAATAATCACTGTGATAAACCAATCACCAAAAAAAAAAAACAAAACAAATTGTGTGATACTTTCACACTGCTGTATATATTGCGCTTACCAGATTCACAAGTAAGCAAAGCGTTTAACAAAAGACAAATGGATATCCGTAGCAATTTCCCACAGTAGATTCAGGGATGATTTAGGTGGCTTGATGGAACTGTTGGAGTATTTCTTCCGGTTCCATTTGGAACGCATTTGCGTTCCAAACCGAGTGAATCTGGATATAACAATTGCATATCCGGTCTATGACGTGTATTACGTCACATTCTGTAAAGGAAGCGGCTAAATAGCCGGCATTCGGAGCAATGGAGTCTATACCACTGGAGTCCCTGAGGAAGTTGCAACTTGGCGACGAAACGCGTAGGACTTGGATAAGAACCGGTCATTGTGGATTCATTGCCGATTTTCGTTTTTTAAATTGTTTTTAAAGATGTACAGCTTGTAAGTATAATCTAAAGAAATTGTAATAAATCTATCTTGGATTTTACGCCATGTAGCGTTTGTTCCTTTCAAGTGGCTGCTTACGTTGGAAGTACTTTTATCACCTTGTGGAAAAGTTCGTTCATGTGTACATCACATCTCTGAATCTACTGTGGGAAATTGCTACGGATATCCATTTGTCTTTTGTTCAACGCTTTGCT
>WMED01027744.1:0-10567 GCA_019650415.1 Pipa parva | reverse complement strand
TCCACAGCTGACCTATACTCTACTTGTCTCTACTGTTCTTTACAAAGTGCCAGAAATCTCTAATGAAGAGGAATGAGCTTAGAGGACATATATACCTTCTTTATATAAACTATGCCAAGGATATCAAAACAAGCTATTTGGAATGCAATTTCTCAAGCCTTTTAGTGGATTCCGGGGATATGTAATTCCACTGCAGTGCAGCTGCTTTTATACCAGGAACAGGTAACCTGAAGCTGAAGAATGGATACTGGGAGCTGTAGTTCAGTAACAGCCGGAAAGCTAGCCAGTCCTGTTTTATAGTATGAGTCGTGACCTAGTCTTTGCTGAAATCACTATGGTAGCAGAGAGAAGCAGCAGCACACAGGCTCCATATCATCTCACAGTCATGGCAGATGAAAAAAAACAATTCTGAATATATGTTGTTAATTAGAAATGCTGGCGGAAAGGCCGACTAAGTAATGGTTCAGGATCAGACGGCGAGGGTGGCTATTTTGGGAATCCAGGCCTGCTGCATCCCTTGTTCACCTGCTTATCTCTCCTATTATGTGATTGCTTGTGTCATCAGGTAAATGAGCGCTGAAGCGGAGGTGCTAAGCAGGCACAATTAGGACTGGTATTCATTTTGCTGCAGTAACCTTGAATGACCTACATGCTTGTGTGAAAACTGAACCAGCTCCCATACCAAGTCTACCAGTAATAATGATTGCTGATTCAGTGGCAGATGCCGGCTGCATTGGCAGCTTACAACCAACTACAGGTTCATAGCTTTTAACCCCCTTAAATATTATTTAAAGGGAATCTAAAGCCTAAATGGCCGCCGTCCTGTCAAGACCATCAGAAAACAATCTCTGGGTCTAACCTTGTGAGAGTGAAAAGGAAGGAGTTTGTAACTTCCTGCTGATACATCACTAGCCCATTTTGGCCGATGGGCAGTAGTTTACCCACCCCTGCTTTAAGTCAAAATGAAGTGGCTGGTCAGTCACTATTTTTTCTGTGTGCAGCACTGTGTACATTTGTGGCGCTTTATAAATAAAATTATTCATATACTGTTTACATACACACGAGGCACTGCCAGATGGTAAAACACAAAGGGGGTAATTCACCAAACAGCGAACTTACCCTCCGGATCCTTTGCATCAGTACGCATACCCGGTTATGCACTGGCTGATGTCCTGCATGTGAATTACCCCCAAAATGTGTCATATTTGGCGGTAGGGCACTTTTGCTTTTTTGGAACCGTTTAGCCTCTTAAGAATAGTTTTTTCTGAAGTAAATAAATTTCCTAAAGATTTTGTTGAACGCAAATATATTTTTTATGTGTTATTTGATCGGTGTGTTCAGGGAGGATTTATTTATTTGTTTTTGAAGCACTTTTTGAGTAAACTGCACTTGAATGTACAATTTTGTCTGTGGAATTAATGCCTGAAGTCAAGGGAAGAAATAAGGTGGCTCCGAGACGTTTTATATAAGCAGGGGATGACTGTTTTGTTCACACAATATTTTCTTTGTACAATTTGTCACTTTGTAGAAGGGACTCTATGTCAACTTGCCTATGACTTTCTAAATAAGCTTGGGTTCTCATTGCTTCACCAAATCCTAAAGAGGTTGTTAATCTTGGAATTAACTTTTTTGAAATAATTTAATCGAACTATTTTGTTCTTGTTGATATTTAAATTGCCTTCTGGTTGCTAGGGTCCATTATCTTATCAAACAGAAGGTAAGTCAAAGCAAGTCTGATGCTCAGTGACGCCCTGCATTGTTTATAGCACTAAGGGGGTAATTCAGGAAAATCTGAACTTACCTGGCGATCCTTCGATTCACTTCGCAGAGACTGGTACACGGTTCCTGCTCTCCTGCACGCGGAGATCACTCAAGTTGCCTTGCCGAAGTACCTTTAAAGCATTCGCTGATCTCCACGTGCAGGAGAGCAGGAACCGTGTACCAGTCTCTGCGAAGTGAAACGAAGGATCGACATGTAAGTTCAGACTTTCCTGAATTACCCCCTAAAAGTGCTAATGTGTCAATGTAATTATTGCAGCGGTATCGTACAGAAATGCATTATTACATTGGCATTTAAGGGCTATTAGCAATTTGAGAGGTGAATGTCGGACTATCTTAGAGCATCGGTTCCCAATCTTCACTGTATCAGGAGCTGGTTTTCCGGTTCCCTGATCCAGCAAAGGTTTGACAGACCGGTGATAGGGTGAGCAGGACAAATGCGTGGTGCTGTTGGTTCCTGTGCATTCTTCACCATCATGTGGCCCAGTGCCAAGAGGCCCACGAATTGGCAGTGGTCAGCAACCTGGCATTTGGGGACCCCAGTCTTAGAGTACAGCCTGAAATAGAGATAGTATAAAAGTACAAACAAAAAAGGTAATGCAAAATGAAGTAAACAAAACAAAGCAAACATGCCTTTCACCATCTGAAATACAGGTAGTCCTCGGGTTACTTCGGTCTCGAGTTACGTTGTTTTGTGATTACAGCGCTTTATATGACGCCTCACTGTACCCGCTTACATGAGGAAAATGAGTCTCCTGCACACCACAACACCCTTCACCTAAGTGTTTTCAGTACTGTACTGTTATTATGGTACAGTACTGTATGAATGTATGGTCCGACTTACATTGAAATTTGGTTTACGACTCCGCGTAAGAACGGATCAACGTCGTAAGTCGAGGACTACCTGTATATAAAAATTAATTTGAGCTCCTTTAAGTGAGTAATTGATAAAAGAATGAACAAAACCAACATGTGTCGTTGATTAAAATGGGTTTGAGTTATAAACACAATAGTCATTTTTGTACAGACAATTTTGTCAGCTGAAAGATACATCCTCATAACCTTACTCGGGCTACAGTGCAATAAACCATTCTTTTCATCAGTGCAGCCTGGTGAGTTCATTAACACAGTGCTTGAAATCAGAGACTGTTGCAAAGGCAGAAACTATCAAATCTGAATGACTATTTCTTCTGAAAATAGTACAGCAATGTTTATATTTTTGCTAGAGCGTAAATAGGATTAGTTATGAAAGTCTGTCTTGTAGGAGCAAATACACATTGGTAAAGTTTATCTATCCTTATCTTTAATTCATTCTCCTGGGCCTGAAGAAAGTGCTCGAGGCTGGGCAAATGGTCAGTAACTGGCTCCTACAATGGGTCCTTACTTGTTGTGGTTGCATAATGATATAGGATGGAACCTTACAGAGAAATTGAATATATGTAGACCCTTTCTACTGAACAGAAAAATTGTGGGTACAAGTGCTAAGAAAAGAATAGCTTGACAACTCTGAGAAGTTTACATTATGGGTTCCTGAATTACATCCCTTTTGGATTGTGACTTGGATAAGCTTGATTTGAATTGGTACTTCTGATTATAGCCCTTTAAATTTTCATCTCATCCCTTGTAAAGCCACTTCTGATTGGATCAGCTTAAGTTCAAGGGCATGTTTGCAATTATACAACTGTGTGAGATCTGTAAGAAGCCCTCCCCAAGTATTTGGAGATGTGTCCACAGTAGGACATACCACACTGGCTTTACCTCTTTAGGTTGAACTTAAATGGGCACTTTGGCACTGATATAACTGCACACATACATATAAAACTCCTTTATACTAAACCAATTGCTGACACAAATAGTTAAAAAAAAAAAAAAAAAAAAAAAAAAAAAAAAAAAAAAAAAAAAAAAAAAAAAAAAAAAGTTTAGGGAAGAAATAATACTTGCTGTTTGTTTCACTGTTTAGTTCTAAGGCTGGGTTCACACTGGCGTATTATACACTAGTGTGAAAAAACCGCTTCGGAATATTTTTCTAGTGTACTTACCAGTGACAGTGTGAACACTCCCTCAGCGTTCACAGCTCTTCCTATCTGTCTGTGTTTTGTGCGCGGCGTATATACGCTGGGAAAAATGCGACAGCCAGCGTTCCAGACTTGGTGTATGCGCGTCATTCGTTATTGTGTGAACACTCCCTCAGCGTTCACAGCTCTTCCTATCTGTCTGTGTTTTGTGCGTGGCGTATATACGCTGGGAAAAATGCGACAGCCAGCATTCCAGACTTGGTGTATGCGCGTCATTCGTTATTGTGTCCGGAACAAGGTAAGTACCATAGGGTTTCATAGAGCAGTTTTTTTCACACTAGTGTATCATTCGCTACACATAATATGCTAGTGTGAACCCAGCCTAAAGAGAGCTGACAATTTCTCCTCCTCTGCTCCCCCTCCTCTTTCTGTTCTGCAAGTCAGGCAACCGGAGAAGAAGAAACTTCCTGACTGCTATTGGTTAAGAAGTGTGCTGACTTTTTGGCCTCATAAATTAAGATGGTTTATGTTTGCAATGCAGGAGATTACAGAGGGAAAGCTGACTTGTGCGCATGCATTGTATTACACATTACGCAAAAATGTCCGGGGATGGGTACATTTTCATGGAAAACTGGCCATTACACATCACATAAACACACACACATTTCCTGGTGTGGGAGTTTTTCCAGTGCTGTGTAATAAATCATCCATCTTCACATGAAATATCTGCTGGGAAAAAATGCTTCTAACTAAGGTATAGCACTGCATATGTAAAGATGTAATTTGACTATAGTTCCCCTTTAAAAGAACAGTAATGAAAATTAAATTGAAAAAAATGACTTATGCCTTAAAACAGTGATGGGAACCTATGGCACGCATGCCTTCTCTGTTGGCACGCAAGCCGTCGCCAAAGCTTTCTTCAGTGCAGGCCGCAGACCCGATCTGACAGATTTCAGGCCAGATCCGTGTCCTGCACTGAAGGAAGCTCTCCTCTCCCGACGCAGGTGCAATGGCGTCACTCATCAGTGCCAGCACTTCAGGGGACTGTGCTGGTGAATGACGTCACCTTTTCTGCACTCCATGCCTAAAACGTTCGCCACCACTGCCTTAAAAGCATTTATAGTTACTATAATATTATATTTGGGCTTCTGAAAATTCTAAATTGTGTTGAGAAATTACACTACTTAGAATTAAGAATTGAGCCTTCGTTCACATACGTATTATCTAATGCACCATAGAAAACAACGCAACTGGGAGAGATCTTTATAAAGGAGAACTAAAATAAAAAAGAACTGTTAAAATACTTACCTTATACAGAGCCAATTGATTACAGTCACAGCATGAGCTGTGCTGTAATTAGCTGGCTCCCGATGCTTCCTTCACAGCGCTGGCTCACTGAGAAGCCAGCACGAAGCTCCTCCCATCTAGTTTCACCTCTGGTGAAAAATGTTTTAAACATGATCACGTTCATTGCGGGGGCCAATGAGAACGCTCTCCGCAATGAGCGTGATGATGTATGATCCCATTGAATCAAGAAGAAGGAGCTTGCGCGCTGGCTCGTGAATGAGGCGTTTGGGAAGCATCAGGAGCCGGCTAATTACAGCATAGGTTTTGCTGTGACTGTAAACAGTCGGCTCTGTAGAAGGTAAGTATTTTAATAGTCCATTTTTATTTTTTTTACTTTAGGTTTCCTTTAACAACATGGATGATGTTTGTAAAAATAAAAACAGACAATAAAATTAATGAATTCAACTGCAAAAAATAACATTTTTACAAGTGCTGTAATTAAATAATTGCTGTCAAAATGGGAAATGTTATAGTCTGGGATTTACTGGTCCTTTAACAGAGGACGTAACTTCATTGATAAAATAGCATTTTTTTCCTTCTAACCTGGTCTTTATCCAGTTGTGTTCTGTGCCATTTCATGCAGTGTTTCATTCAATGTATTTTTCAGTATATTTACAAAGTGTAGTTCATTTCCTTTTTTCAGATGATATTAAGTATGTGAAATGCATTTAGCACGAACGTCTGGAAACAAATCTAGTTCTGCATTTCTTCAAAGCATTAAACTGGGCCTTTTTGAAATCCATTAACCGAAAGATAAATCCTCTGGCTACAAGCTGTGAGCATTGCAGTCTTGTGTACGAGGGAGAACTCTTATTTGGCTATCGGCTGTGGCTAACATTTTTTTCTCTTTGAAGTGGATTCGCTTGAGCCAGGCATTTATAAACACCAGATTTAAAGCAGAAATGTAACATAGCGCTCATAACGGTGAATCCGTAGATGTATATAGCGCCGAGCAAGAATCATTTGCTTGTCTGTAGCAAGTAGAAGAACTGTACGATTTAAATATTCTGCTGTGTATGTTTTATCATTGGATTTCACTTTATTACCACAGTCTGTCACAATTTCTCATCCTGGTAAAGATATTGTGGGTACTTTAAGTGTTACAAGCACAGTATCCCTCTTTAGATAAGTGTACACGTCATTGTTTGCATTCCATCGTCTTGGATATATTGTGATTGTTCATTTCTGCTGCATTAACTGTAAAGAGCTGTCCTCTTACGCCTTCCATAATATAGACTAAGTGCTGAAATTGTGCAATTAAGCTCCCAGAAACAATAGTCATAATCATGTTAAAATGAATGAAACTATGGGACATGTTTATTGACTGAGAGTTGCAAATATTTTTTCCAGAGCCACTCGCTCTCTGCTATGAATGTTCTAGAAAATCTTACATTATCAAAGGACAAGTTGCACCAATATTTACACAACACGGCAGTAAAAAAAGAGCTCTTTAAAGGTTAAATCAGGACTAGTAACATCAGAAAATGCGACTTGAACTGACCTAGTTGTGTTAGTATTTAACTACACAGTAAAAAATGGTCTCTCTCGAAGTTGGATTCTTGATTTGCGTTTTCCCTTTGTTCACCAAACATATAAAAATGGCTACCAAAGTCAGACGCTCGCCCAAGCAATTGTTTTTTTTTTTGGGGGGGGGGGGAGCTTAAGATAATACATATTCATATTAGGCCCCCAAAAGTCCTATAAAGTAAATGTATAGTTAAAATAAAATATACATTTTAGAAAATGTTATACAAGTTTTAGAAGTCCATATTAATTATATAGTAGGTTTAATAGATATAATAATCCTTTTAAAGGGTAAGTTTAGCATGAGGCTTACCAGCAAAATGGTGAATGACTTCTTTAGTTTTTTAGGGATAATAATTGGGTTTCCTTCAAATGACCCTGTCCTCTTTGGAGATTGTAAGCAGATTGTTTTCCTTGTTAGGATTTGCTGGTCATCCTTTTGGCATTATTGAAAACCATTCAGGACTGTCGTGTGCATAAGTCGAACAACTTTCTATGGGGGGAAACATTATTGTCCATATTTGCCAAGAGAGACAACTTCTCTTTTCACCAAAAACTGAGGAAAGCATAACCCCAGATTGTCCCCTGGTGCTTACACGGTACTGATTACATTATACTCTGCACTTAGTAAAATAATTTGTGAATGTTGAGAGTTGTTTGTTTTTTTTCTTCTAGAGCAAGCACCTAGAACCCAGGAACAGATGCGATGACAGTCTGAGTTTACACAATACACAATATCTCTCTCTTTTTGTTGGGGGGCTTCTACATTTTTTTACTTTGTAAACTGATCAGACCGCGTGGGAACGCTCAGCTTGTTGTAAGAGGTATGTGCAATTTATATCCTTTTTTTTTTTTTTTTTTTTTTGTTAATCCCCTAATAGAACTTTTATTTTTCTGATATTACTGGTTGATTCATCTGTCTTGACCTTGAAATGACCAAATGTACCATGGCTTTGCAAATAACATTCCTTCTTTTATTGAGTTCTATGTGAGTGTTTAGAAGGAAGGAAAATATTCCTGGTGATCTGTTGACTCTGTGAAACATTTTAGAAATGAAACCAGTTCGGTTTGAGAAAGGGTAATGGTCAGCGAGTATTTCCCCTCTTTTAGTATGCCTGTATATATACGTATCATTTTATTAAGCAGCGCTGTACAATTCAGCAATACAGATATAATACAGACATGTTTCACTGATTCCATAAGTTGAAGGAATGCTATTTTATATTTAGGTGAACAGTAAATCCACTTTTTAAACTAAAATGTATATTTTCAATAATTGCTGTTTTACTTTGCCGTCTGCTAGCTTTGATCTATTGCACTCATCATGCCTTCCCTGCTACTAGTGCTATAAATGTAATTTGTTAGTATTTTAAGGGAAAAAAATGTTTGAAATCTTGTCTTAGGCATAAGTGATCAGTGTTTTGTAGAATTGTGATTCTCAAACCTAAAGTCATTTTTGAAACTGTAAAAACTACGCTGTATTACCCAACATTCCATTCTGTCTTCAAGCCTCAATAACATTTACATTTTTTTTATGAATAATGTCCATATTTTGACCATATTGTTTAGAGAGAGAATATGTAGAAGTCCCTTTAATAGTAATTTTCATATTGTCTCGTGTTCAGTTAAATCTGTAATTATCTAACATATAACGGTACTCAGTTTCCACTCAGTATTTTTGTTTGTTTGTTTGTACCCACAATGCATCATCCTTCTTTTCTTTCTGTGGCATATAACAATTAGAAGCCTGTCCTGACCTTATCACATCTCTTCCTTTCCAATTCTGAGATGTGCATGTGATTCTAGTATTCCTTCAATATTTTACCATAAATGTCTTCATTTTTATTAAGCCCTAATATGTAATGACAAAAACCTTTGGGTGAGGATCACTGCAGTGATTGTAGTATCAAGGCATTGACTAGCCAAATTAGTGCACCAACACTAGCAACCATGTCTCTTCATGTCCATTGATTTGTCTTTGAATAGAATTTGCCAGCATGTGTACAATGAGACTTCTTCCTTTTTGTCCAACAGACTTGCATTAAACATGTTTAGGTGCTTGCGGAATCTGAAGCAGCTGTTGCTGTCTGCATCTGGACAAAATGTGACTCCTTTCCTGCTTCTCCCAGGCTTCATTTCTCATCTCTTTTCAGCCAGATGCTTCTGTATTAGAAGCCTTCGGTGTCAGCAATATTTCTCTCTGTGAAGCAATGCTCATTAGACAGGAAGCAATTGAAAGCCAAGCTCCTATTATTGATATCATAAGTAGGCTATTTATTTATTTTTTTATTTGTTGGTGGGTGGGTAAAAAATATTGCTGGTTGTGGAATACAATATTCTAAAGATCTGCTAAATTTTTTTGATATTCCCTTTGGGGAATGGTAGATCAGGAAATGGTAGACCAGGGAATAGCCTGCCCTGGGTTCCCATGTCTTTTAACTATATGCCACTACATGCAGATTTGTATTTAGATGTTTTATTGAGAGAAAATAGGTCCGCAGATGTTGTTTCATTGTAAAACATTTGGTGAAAGAACTAGAAGCTGTCGCCAGCAATTGTGCCGGTAAGTGATTGTGGCATTTACAATGCAGCCGCAGTTGGTTAGCGCAATACCAGGTCAGGGATTTCTGGTAATTAAGGCAAAGCTGTCAGAACAGATAGTCAAGAAAGACAGTTTAAAGTAACAGCTTCCCTTTGAGGTGGATCTTCCTTGTTGTAAATAAGAGCTATTAATATTGATTACAAGCTAAAGGATTTTTATGGTCCCCATCCTAACAAGGAACTCCATGTAACACTATCTGACACCATTAGCATTAAAGGGACACTAAGCCTGCATTATCATTAGTGTTTATAAACACTTATGTTGACAGTACAATATAATGCAGCGGATCTCAAACTATTTCAGACAGCGACCCCCCCACCCCGCAATGACGTCGCCATGTGACGTTTGGACATGACGTCATCACGTGTAGTGATGACGTTCGGGTGCATCGTCATCACGTACGAGTGTCACGTGATGACGTTCTGGCACGACGTCACCTCGCAGGAACCCCTATATAAAGAGACCTCCACTCACTACCGGAGTTACAGCATGTTTGGCGACCCCTGTGAGAGCGTCGTTAGACCCCCAGGTTGAAAACCGCTGATATAATGTATATTGATATTATAATACCTTGTCAGAAGGATTCTGTTTAATGCTCTCAAATAGAGTCCTTTAGGCCTCCAGAATCTTGTTTTCCTCATCTCTGACTTAGCATTGTGTCTGTTTAAACATCTGCGAGAGCCAATTCTAATCAGCTCAGTTGGTCTTGAATTGTAAAAGGGAAGATTTATGTATTTAATGTGGGGATAAAGTACTGATCTGTAATTAGTCACTGTATATATTCTTCCCGACTATGTGCAGAAGTGTGGTGTTTGACAAGCTTTTTGGTTTCATTGAAAGTGCAAGGGGGGGGGGGGAGTATTGGTTCCAGTAATTTGACCTATTCCAGTAAAAGATCAGTTGGTTAGCATTTAGAGGACAGGAGACTCCCCCAGCATAGTATGATGTCCTAAACAAATAAATACCTTTTAGTTCTGGCTCTAATTAGTATGTATTACTCCTTTCTGGTCCCCTTTTTTGTTTATACAGTGGTGTGAAAAAGTGATTGCCCCCTACACCTAATAACTGGTTGGGCCACCCTTAGCAACAACAACTGCAACCAAGCGTTTGCGATAACTTGCAATGAGTCTTTTACAGTGTTCTGGTGGAATTTTCGCCCACTCATCTCTGCAGAATTGTTACATTAGAGGGTTTTTGAGCATGAATGGCCTAATGGCCTTTTTAAGGTCATGCCACAACTTCTCAATAGGGTTCAGGTCAGGACTTTGGCTAGGCCACTCCAAAGTCTTCATTTTGTTTT
>WMED01027743.1:0-10568 GCA_019650415.1 Pipa parva | reverse complement strand
GGGTGCCGCAGCGGTTCTCGACCCCCGCCGGGGTCGCAACCCACAGGTTGAGAACCGCTGCACTAGGTCTTATTTTCGGGGGATGTCTTATTTTTGGGACACTGTACTGGTACGGTATATTTCTCTAGGTTAGACTGCAGCTAGGTCTTATTTTTGTTGACAATGTACTGGTACGGTATATTTCTCGTACTTTACTGCAGCTAGGTCTTATTTTTGGGACACGGTACTGGTACAGTATATTTCTCATACTTTACTGCAGCTAGGTCTTATTTTTGGGACACGGTACTGGTACGGTATATTTCTCGTACTTTACTGCAGCTAGGTCTTATTTTTGGGACACGGTACTGGTACGGTATATTTCTCATACTTTACTGCAGCTAGGGCTTAAAAATTGTGGCAATCTTAACATTAAAAAATTGTCGCGATTTTACAATGGGGAATATTTGCTATGGGAATCCGCTGTTTGCAAATTCGACGGTCAAATTCGCACCTTAGTGAATAAACCCCTATGTGTCTACATCCTGATAGGGTCCAGTCCTATCCTTACTGATGCTGCCAACACATCATAGAAGTCAGGTTGACCTATTAAAATAAAGCTATAACATGTAACACATAAGGTTTACAAAGGCTGTAACCCCTACTTGTCTAAATAGGGATGGAAGATATAGGATAAAAGCCACTATCCTTCAGTTTTCAATGGGTTATCCTTTACAATCTCCATGCCTGCAACCGACGGAGAGTCATAAGGACTAATTCATCTTCAGTTGGAAGGTTTGTAGGCATACTTGGAATAAACAAGATGAAACACACGCTAGAAACTACCTTTTGCTGGATAAAAGCCAGCTTAGCTCCTCTGTACACAATTCTACAAATTTGGTGCTTACTTAACCGGTATGGTATTTTTGTTTTATAAAATGCAAGGCTTTCTCAAATGTATGTATCAAATCTTGTTGGATCCACTTATTTATTCAACCTGATTGTACTTGCCAGATGCTTGATTTCTCTATTATTTAAATGAATGTGTATACCAATCCTCCCCATTCCAGAGTCGCAAGGAAAGGATTTTTTGTATAAATAGTTCATGCTCCATGTGCACTGTTTGAAAACAATCACTTTATTTAAAACTCAAACAAGACAAAGCACATTTGTTCAGAGCCACTGCTCTTTCTTCCCTATACTTATCCTCAGGTAGATTGATTGACAGATTATACTATCTATCTATATTTTCTATATATCTCTCTGTATACTGTGTGACTAGATTTATGCCTGTCTATCTGTAATCTATATGCTAGATCAATAGACAGAAAATGGATAAGGAAAAAATGTACAGTATAGATGTTCAGATGAAATACATATGCAATAAACAGGCTATCTGCACATCTATCTATCAATCTACATTATAGGAATGTATTCATTTTTATATAGCGCTACTATATTACGCAGCACATTACAGAGATTCATCATTCACTTCAGTCCCTGTCCCGTGGAGCTTACAATCTAGTTTCCCTATAAGTCACACACAGATGTATGTTTTTGGATTGTGGGAAGAAACCGGTGTGCCTGGAGGAAACCCACACAGGTGTGGGGAGTGCATACAAACCCCATGCAGATGAAGTCCAGGGTGGAATTGAACCCAGGAACCAGCACTGAGCCACCCCCTATCTATTTAGTTCACTGTAGTAAGTGAAAGTAAGAACCAGCTGTGTAATGGGTAGCAGAGTATCCACTGTATGTCTGCTTGCCTGTCTATCATCTATATGTCTGTTGATCAATCTACCCATCCATATACAGTTAAGCGCAGCGCTAGAGACTGTAAAAAACAACTTGGGACAGTAATGTTTGGATATGTTTATCTTTGCCTGTCCAACATGAAAGCTCTTAAGTAACCATAAGCTCTGTGATGTTGTTTTTATAGAAGTCTCTTCCAGCAGAGCAAAATGGCATAATTTATACAAGCATAATGGAAAGAGGAAATGTAGAAATAATAGGAAGCAGCAATGTGATGACACTTGCACACAGCCACACACCCACTTTACTTGCAAGTAAATAAGAAGGGCTGAACACAGTCTGAATGCCATTGTCTACAACAGCTTGGAATGAAAACAACTCATTCTCTAATTATGTCTGGGGTAGAAAGTTGAATGCATAGTTGACTGGAAAAGCACAATGAATGCCCACAGCAGGAGCAGTGCCCCTGCAAATCCTATTAATCTAATGAATGATTTCTTTTGCCATCTGCACAAAAGCAAGTCATTGCATGAGCCACTTCAGTGCCAATGTTAGGCATTTACATGCTCAGTTGTCTTCCTTGTTTTTACAAACATTATCTCCTAAACAGACATACATAATGCTGCAAGGAAAGGGGAACAGGCAATATTATTATGGCTCATATTGTTAGGAGACATATTCCAACCCCAGCGCCCCCCACCCCCATCCCATATGTTAATTGAGTTTTACATAGAAGAACACTTGATATCCCCTGGGTTATACATAGCTATCTATAAGCTAATTATCCAAAGGATGTAATAACCAAATCAAATACTTTCCATCATTCTTTCCTTTAGGTCAAGGATACGGTTCCCTGGGCTGATTTTCAAACTTAAGTGACCAACTCACGTTGCATTACATTGCCTACTAACAGCAGTAAATGAATAGAGGAAGTATGTCACCAAACCTGGATGACCCTGTAGAAAATCACAGTCATGCTTGTCACAGCAACAGTCAGGGTTCATAATGGCCCATATTACTCTAGGATCATTTATTTCAATTTCAAAGATTTTTAAACTGTAGGTCTTGTTTATATCGGCCACTCTGAAGCTGCTACTCAGGTACAGGAAAGTTGCTGCTTCTCTTTCCAAGTGAAATACATAGGGGGTATGTACAAACCTGGAGTTAACATAGAAATGGTGTAAAATGTCAGTTTTAAAAAAAAATGTGTAAATGGAAAATTCATGAAGGGTCTGTGACAAAATGGTTTTAGCTATGCCTAGAAGATAGCATTAACAGCACAACAACTGTTTGATCCATTTGACCCAACAAGGGCGAAAGTTATTAAAGTCGAAAAAAAACGATCTCGCTTTTCGAGTTTATCCCGCGAGATTATCGCTCGAGCTTTTCAATAGGATTTTTCGATGAAAAGGTAGCCATACTTTATTTACATCAGTAGCATGACTACCTTTCCATTGAAGAATTTGATCGAACTTTAACCTTATAAATGGTATGCCATCTTCAGACTGTTATAAAAACCACCAGTTTAACAAATGCTATTATAATACATCTGATTCCAGATCCAAACAAGACCCTTTTGTTCCTAAGCACAATTTAATAGGTGTTTTAATCATTATGCTTTTTTTTTTTGCCTAACTTCAGTTTTTTAATTATCGATTTGCAATTTCACTGCAATTGTTTTACTGCTTTGGGAAATGTCATCCTGTGGAGTGACAACAATGGCAGATTAGACATAAAACAATAGAGCTATCACAAGTGTAAACAGGACTTTAGGCTAGGTTCACACGAGCGTATGATACGCAGCAAATCATACACTCATGTGAAGAAAAAACAAAAATACGCAGAGCGTATTTTTCTATTGTACTTACCAGCGAGTGTGAATGCTCCCTTGGCATTCACATCTCTTCCTGTGTGTCGCATTTTGGTCGCACCATACGCATCATACACTCCTGTGAACCTAGCCAAGGGGCATATTTATCAAATTGTAAATTATCCTGTAGCTGGGAATGTATCAGCATTTTAAGTTTTTATTATGCATTGATAATACCTTTGTTTTATGAAAGTGGTAAATTATGGGGGTTTACAGCAGAGGTTCTGCTACTATTCTGGCAACATTTCACTTAAAAATTCAAAATCTATGGTGTCAGTATGAGAAGAAGATTAAACGGATCCATGGAAAGATGATATCACTTTGTTACAATACATGATAAAATTGCTACAATGCACCACAACAATTCACTTAATTACTGTGACAATACACTGTTTAGTGAATATGCTTTAATTGTTTGCTCTATACAGGCTATTTGTCCTAAACTAAGCCAAATTCACTCTAACCTCGAAATTTTATAAACTCTGAAAAGCCCGATTTAGCTTTTCCAAGTTTATTCCCACAAGATCCGGAAGTTTCTCGCAGTAAATATCATGAGATTTTTTCGATCGTTATTTCCAGCCCGAAAGTTTTCTATCAAGTTTTTCAATGGAAACCTAGCCATACTTTAGTACATACATTAGTAGTATGGCTACCTTTCCATTGAAAAATTGAGATAAAAAACTCGATAAAAAAAAATCTCACGATATTTACTGCAAAAAACTTCTGAGATCTTGCTGGAATAAACTCAGAAAAGTGAAATCGGGCTTTTCCAAGTTTATTAAATCTCGCAGTAAGTTTGATGAATGTAAGTTTGCCCATCTCCAGATGCAAAATGATGATTGATATTATAGCTCCTCCAATCAGATCCCTGCTAAATCCTGATTCATGGGATCTGATTGGAGGAGATTTAATGTCAGTCATCCTTTTAGCCTTGCCCAACCCAACTTTTGATTCAAGTCAGGCATTGGAGCAGAAAAGAAGCAGGGAGTTTGCTTCTTGTCCTACAGTCTTAGCTGAATGCTAAAATGTCTGTTAAGTGGACCTGACAGATCCACTTTAAACTATTGGAAATCAAAAAACTTTTATGTATTACATAACAAAGTGTACTGTATAATGTGTACTGTACATCATTCTAATCAATGATATGTGCATCCAGGCTGCTACAAACAACTTATGGGGCTTATTCAAGAAAGTTCAAATTAAGGGCAAGTGGGTGGGTAAGGTCCGCTCTATCCCTTAACTGGTAGAGAACAATAAGTGGAGATAGATGGGGTGCTCAGAGCAATGCCATGGAAATCCGCGTAGTTGAAAGTATCCGGCACTCCCAAAGAGTAAAATCAAACAATTTTATTCATCCAATATTAAAAAACAGGATCCATGAATTCAATGGAGTTAAAAACAAAAACAAACAAACAAAGGGCACCCCCTAACGCGTTTCGCGCCTAGGCACTTAGGGGGTGCCCTTTGTTTGTTTGTTTTTGTTTTTAACTCCATTGAATTCATGGATCCTGTTTTTTAATATTGGATGAATAAAATTGTTTGATTTTACTCTTTGGGAGTGCCGGATACTTTCAATTACGCGAAGTTCAAATTAAGGTCTGAATTCACATGAATTCACCACTTTCCCATATTCGGGTATTTAATAAAATTTGTGGTGTAGCAATTTAGCGACCAGTTCAGACGCTTATGACAGTCACAGACCTACAGAGAACTTGCGTGCACAGGTAATTCACCTATTCATCATGCGTCGGAGTCTGTAGAAGTAGCAAATTCAAAAAGGCATTTTGTGTTACATTCGCCAGTTTTACTCTGCCAGATCAAAGTGGCAAATTAGGAGGTTGAGGAGAGTGTTCCTACTGTTCAACTGACCACACTGAACTAATCAGGAAACCTCATCTAATGATGTTAGATTCTTCACTAAGAGAATGAAGAGTAGCGAATTTGCGACTATCAGAGAGTAGCGACCCGAAGTGACTCAAATACAATTCAACAATCAAATTTGTGCTTTGAATAAGCCCCTATGAGTAAAGGACCCAAAAATGCAATCAAGACCTAGTTAAAGGAGACCTAAAGTGAAAAAACAAACAAACAAACAACAAACAACGGTTAAAATACTTACCTTATACAGAGCCGGTTGATTACAATCACAGCATGAGCTGGGCTGTAATTAGCCGGCTCCCAATGCTTCCCCCAACTCCTACTGCACAGTACACTGGCTGACTGAGAAGCCAACGCGCAGCTCCTTCTTCCTGCTTCACTGGCCTCTTCCATCATATGCTCATTGCGGGAAGCATTCACATTGGCCCCCGCAATGAACGTGATGATGTTTAAGCCCTAACACCCATGGTGTTACAGGGTGGGAGGAGCTGCGGTGATGGCTGCCAGTCAACCAGCGCTGTGAAGAAGCATTGGGGGAATCATCACGAGCCGGCTAATTACAGCACAGATCATGCTGTGACTGTAATTAACTGGTTCAGTATAAGGTATATATTTTAACTGTTGTCTTTTTTTTTTTTTCACTTTAGTTCTCCTTTAAGATGAAAGTATTTCAAGCTTGTAAAATGCTTTTTAAATAATAGGATAAGGCCCACAAACCATGCAAACACAGGAGGGAATAGGAAGCAGGGTACAACTGACTATACTTATACCACTAATTTTTACCATAAAATAAGAGAAACCTGTAAATAATAATAATATGTAAGCAGTTGCATGACGTGGTAACAGAAAGATGATGGGATTAATTGTTGCAAAGATATTGGCAGATAACATTTAAATTGGTGAGAAAAGAACAATGATTTACTCACTGTTGTGCATGGGTGTTTTTAAAACTACAGCAACACCAAAATATTAAAATGCCTTAAATGCATTTATAGTTACTATACATACAATCTGTGCTTCCGACATTCTAAATTAGTGTATTTGGCAAAATTACAAATCCAAGCTATAAAAACCAAAATAGCTGATGTTTATATCTTTACAAATAAAGGCAACTATTGTATCGGTAATGTACTAAGAGTTCTACACTTTTTAATTTACTTGTTTATTTATTCAGTGAAGCTGCAGATAATTATTAGGCATCACTAAAACATCTCTTGGGATTTTCTTGCTATATAAAACAGAAACTCTGTAATGGGTCAAAGGCTAACGTGTACCTTGAGACTGGCTGACATGGCTCAAATTGTCATTTATACATTCCAAGCACAGCAGGGAGGAAAGTCACTACACACCATTCCAGATTTTAGCACCTCGCCAGCCTTGAAAAACTATGATATCATCACCTCTCTGCTTTTAAGGCCTTATCACTGCTTACACATTTCACACTCTATTTTCCTATAGTTTATTTATTTTATTTTTTTTAGGGAAAAACATTTGTAACTCTCAAAAAAAAAAAGTCAAATTTAAAAGAGCATAAAGCACATTACCAATAGTTTCACCCCTTAATTTAACAAGCCAAAAAATGGAGGGGGGGGTAGAAGAAAGGAAAGCTGTAACCCGCACTCACAACCAAGTAAAGAATTAAAATAAATTATTCTTTATTAAGTACATTAAAATGGCTAAAAAGTAAAGCCAACACAGACACAATCAATTTAAATAAAAGAACTTTGCTGAAACCACTTATCTACATGGAAACAGACCAATTAACAGACTAACAGTGCACTTTAATTGGAGAAACTCCACCCCCCAAAAAAAAAACTGAGTTAAGGGTAAGTAGATAACTCAGTGATAAATCCCAGGCTAGGTTCACATGAGTGTATGATGCTCAGCGCATCATACGAGCGGTGGGAAAAAAAAATACGGCTCAATGCAAGCTGATGGTACTTACTAATTCCGGACACACCAACGTATGATGCGCATATGCTGGGTCCAAAATGTAAATGGGCTGATGAGAAAAAAATGCACAATGCTAAGCTTGGGGCTTAATCCCATCCGTGCAAGAATAGTGATTTAGAGCTAAGAGACCTACAAATAGATCAATAGCAGCAGAGTTTTTCCCCCAAGCAACCATCTTAGAGCTTGGGCACCTAGAAATTCCATTTACATATAACAGTTTATTGAAATGTGGCTAGCTTTGTTCCTAATATCCAACTATTACATTTCTAGGGAGGAAATTATTTTATCAAATAACATTGTCCAAAAAAACAATATTCAACTGCACTTACCCCATACTGTTTGGCAGATGTTGCCACTTTCAAAAGAAAATCTTCATCCACAAAGGGCCGCACAGCATCATGGATAATTACCACTTCTGGTTTCTGAGCTGCAGACCCTTCAGAGTGTTCCACTGAAAATGATTTCAAGCCATTAAAGATGGACCTGTGTCGGGTCTCTCCGCCACTTACCAATGTGATGCGTTTATGACCATGTTTATGAATGATTGCTTTCATTAGGTCAAGGTTTTCTGATGCAACAACAACAATAATATCCTTTATCCAACTGACTCTGCAATAAAAGAGGCAAGTGTCTGACTATAGCTTGAAAATTGTTTCAGGCACCTATATTCCATTATTGCAATAGAGATAGAAGGTTCATGTTTAAAATAGCAAATCATAAAACGTAACAATGTTCTTATCTGTTGCTGCAGGATACAAATTTAATTTATTGTTACCTAATAAAGTGGACCTGTCAATATCAACCCCTGACCCCCCCAGTGAGGAAAGGTTCACCAAGCACTCCTATGGTAACAAGAGCACTCTAATCTAGGAGAAAAATTACACTGGTGCTCCTCCAATTGTATCTTTCGATAATCATAATGGAATATACTCAAGAGGCCCAGTGCACTGTAACTCTTCAAGCACGTGCTGCCTACTCCTGCACCCCCCGACCAAAAGAATAATATTTACCAGGATCTGGAGGCACAAAGGGCGATTGCTGCAGGCCTGCAGAGGGGTCACAGCCTTTGGGGCTGGGAGCCAGTCAGTCCCTATAGCTACATGGTTGGTGTCCAAGGAAGCAGGGCACCTTAAAGCCCAAGATCACTTAGAACTGATTAACATACTGTAGCTAGTACCCTATAAATATATAAAAGTTGCATTGCTTGAAAAAATGAAATTCCATCATGCAACTGATGCTATTTCACAGTGTTCTTTATGCAATTCTCAGGATGCAATTAAACTGTAACCAGTGGAAGTTCATTAAAAATGGTCATGTGGGGGAATAAAAAGAGTATCCAGCAACAAACAAGCTAAAACATAATTTCATCCCCCAAAACAAACTGACAAGCACTAAACTAGTTAAAAGTTCCTTGGGGCAGGGACCTCCAACCTCTTGTGTCAATCTCAATCTAGCACTTAATTTGATGTATCCTTGTAATATTTTACTTGTATTGTTTAATGCACTTTTCCCTTGTTTGTATTGTACTTGTATCACTGAATTGTACAGCGCTGCTTAAATTTGTGGTGCTTTATAAATAAAATTATACATACATACATACAAGTATACACCAAAATAACCAGTTATCTCAAGACTGGCAAGCACAAACCATATCCCTTACCCTGAAAGGGCAGGTGGCAGTTTCCTAGAGAGAGCCAGTAACTTATCCCTTTCCTATCTCCCTGGTGGTGAAGGGGTAAAGGGGTCTAAAATAAATATTGTGTGCGCTATTCATTTTCTAAGAGATGGCATGACAGTCCTGTTCTAAAAGCAAAAACAGAGGATCTCCGGCACTCCAAATGTATAAAACTCCAAATTTATTAGACAATGATTAAAAGTCCATATTAAGAATAAAAACAAAGTGGTAACATCAACTGTTCTGTCCTGTTCTAAGACCCCTTTACTCTCTATTTGTTTGAGTGGTGATTGGTTTGAAACAGAACCCTTATTCTCTAGGTAATGGGGTAAGGGTCAGTTTCAGATACCCAGCCTATAAAAATGTGTTATATTTGTGTGCTCTGGTGTCAACTCTTTTGAGCCATGAAGTAGCTTTGTATAGGCCATGAAGTAGTTTCATGGAAGGGTAGCAATTCACCTTCAGAGCTCTTCTTAATCCCCATTAAACCACTGATTACATTAGACCACAGACTCCCAAAAGTTACAACTTGTTTGTAAGCTCCATGGTGTATTATATAACCATGGATCATACATCATAGACAACAACCTTAATAGATTCCCACTGACTAGTAAAAAGCAGTTCTCTCTAAGGTAGGAAACATGGCTATATAAGATATAATGAAGTCACGACTGTGACAGTATCAGTCTATTGAGTAGTGTGCAGCCATCGTTAGCTGGTGAATTCACACCTTTACGCAACAATTCGGACTTTAGTCAATAACCTCCTAAGTCAGGGATGGTGAACATATGACACGCGTGCCAGAGAGGGCACATAGAGCCCTCTCTATTGGCACGTGAGCCGTAGCCAAACCCTGCCTTCAGTACAGGCCACGGACCTGATCTGACAGTTTTCAGGCCGGATCCGTGGCCTGCACTGAAGAAGCACACTCGAGCAGGGGAGTTCTCCTCCCCCGACGCATGTGCACTCCTCCCCCGACTCTGGCATGATGATGTCACTCACCAGCGCCGGCACTTCGGGGGACGCGCTCGTGGGTGACGTCAATTTTTTATCACTTCGTGCCAAAAAGGTTTGCCACCCCTGTCCTAAGTGGTAACCACAACAGTTTGACACAATTACGGCTTGTGCTTAAAGTCACATGGCAGTTTTGATGCATTGAAATCAAAGGAACACAATTTTGTCAGGTTAAGCATTTGCATGTGAAGTTGTAAAGCAGTTTTGACACAGTCCCCATTTAAAGGAGAACTATAGTCAGATTACATCTTCACATATGCAGTGCTATACTTTAGTGAGAAGCGTTTCTCCCCAATAGATGTTTCATGTGAAGCAGAATGATTTATAACAGAGCACTGATAAACTACAGCACCAGGAAACGTGTGTAATATAACTACTAAACACGAGAAGAAAAAGCTGCCTGACTTCTATTGGTTAAAGAGTCAACAGTGTGGGAAGGGGCTTGTGGGG
>WMED01027741.1:264-10568 GCA_019650415.1 Pipa parva | reverse complement strand
GCTGTTCTACAGGAAATATATAAAGAATGCAAAACGAGGAGTGTCAGCTTTTGCAAGCCAATATACTGAGAATATATGACTACCGTGATACCCTGAAAATAAGACAGTATCTTATATTCATTTTTGCTCCTAAAGATGCACTAGGTCTTATTTTCAGGGGAGGTCTTATTTTTGAGACACAGTACTAGTACGGTATATTTCCAGTACTTTACTGCAGCTAGGTCTTATTTTCAGGGGAGGCCTTGTATTTTTACAATTGGAAAAAATTGTACTAGGTCTTATTTTCAAGGAAGCAGGGTATATGCCACTCTTCTTATAACTGTTTACTTTCTGTTTTTATGCTGGGGATTTTACTAATGCCTGTAGTTTCACTTTTTCTTTCCCTTCTCTCATTCCAAATCTGACATTCTCCCTTAAAATTCTCACCCTGCCCCTTTCTCTGTTTTCCTTGATTAAAGATTTCCGCTTCACTAATTCATCTTTCCTAACTTTTGCCTTCTCTTGACCTATTCTCTTTTTTCACACCATCAGCAAATAGCATCTGGTAAATATTACAAAAAAACAGGCAAAAATAATTTCTATAATACAGTAGCTTGCCTATAGATCCCCACTACAGTGCTGCCTCTTCTTGTGCCACTCATGTCCAAATAAAGAAATACCTGAGTCGGAGGGCTGGTACAGAAGATGTGGTGCTGGCAGTGGGGAAGCAGTCATGGAAAAGTGTCTATGCCCCATGGTGGCTTGGACTTGGTTGAAGCCACAATTACTGTAATCCCTACTGCTATGCCCCTGCTGTATTATTAAGTTATTTCCCCTCACTAATATTTTATTTATTCATCTGTAATTATTACATGATCTTCAGGCCGAGTTTGTCGAATTCACTTTGTTACAATTGAAGTTACATCACCAAAATAGTCGCAAATTCACTTCTCCTTATTTATGGAGTTGAAGTTATATTTGTCGAACAAGGGGATTGCAATTTACACAGTCTCATACATAATGTGGCAAAGTCGAACAGAAGTAGGATGTGAAGTCATGTGAATTGATGTAAATTCCCCCAGTGAAGTGCAGCGACATCATCCCACTAACTGTATATAAGTAAATAATACATTTATTTGTGTCTACTTGTCCCTAATTCCAGTTTAGTTGTAGACAAATTTAGCATTGCAGTCACCATTCTCACTTTTGAAAATATAGTCACCTTATGCAACACCAGAGCTCTGCCATCAACCCCCAATTCACCACTCTGATGTGTGAATACACAAAAGTACCTGCTCCATAAATCCACAACTACTGTAGCCCAGATACCGAATTAGGTGCATATTTGCTACATCACTGAGTTTGCTCAATAATTGAACATGGGGAAGTGGCCCTCAAACGTGAATTCATAGTTACACATGACTATGCGGCCTTTAGTTAATAACGCCCGAGTGCTGTGTTTAACAGTTATCTAGAGCCTATCCTATATACATATATATGATTTACATAATGTTATACTATTGAGTTTAAAATTTCCAAATTACATGGGGGGTCTTCAAACATAAATTCTTTTTCTTGGCACATTGTTGTGTTTGCTTGTGTAATCTTAGTGTCCAATAAAGACAGATATTTATTTGTTTATATTTTTATATTAACGAGGCATTCCATGACTACAGTGCCACAGACTGAGAGAATGGAACTCCAAAATGACTTTTACAAATGCACACTGCTATTATGGAAACAAAAAAAACAACACATTTAAATCATTTAACATATTTAATGAACCCATTTATTTTTTTACATCCATTTATTGTTTGTGCTATTGTTTCACAAGAATACTTCTGTTTACAGTGGTAGTATCAAATTTTTGTTTATTATTTCCCCTATTCCCCTGATGTCACATATCTCTCAAGAGAGTATTGCTCCCTAGCTTACTGGTTCCTTTACCAGTACGTGAGGTGATATTGACCTTTACCTTCAGAACAGCATATTTAAACTCAAAAGCAAAGCAATATATTTATTTAAAAGTTAATCTATTTCAAATCCCCATCAAACAAATTACCATCATGGCACCATTTACCAATAAGGTCTAGAGTTATAATTTGTCCAGAATGATTCATTATATGTATTATACCATTAATTATTCTCTACCTCAAGCACACAAGAAAAATTGTAGAGCTTGAGTGAGTTCAAAGGTAGGCAACTGAAGTAATATATTGAATGGGTGGACAACAATACTCTGGCAGATTAGAAAAATTGGTGTTTATTCTAAAAAAAAAGACAACCAAATAACTATGTATACATTTATCAAGAGTCACTACAGAAATCTCTTCCATTATCTAATGAAATTGTATAAATTGTATATTTTAAAGAAGCTGTTCTTCTGGTGTGACTCTTTTCTAATCAGAGTTTGATCACTGGTGCCCAAAACTGTACATAGTATTTCATGTGCAGTCTGACAAGTGATTTGTAAAGTGCTAAACCTATGTTCTCATCATGTGCCTCAATGCCCCTTTTGATGCACCCCATGATCCTTTTTGCCTTGACAACAGTTGCTTGACACTGGTTGCTACTGTAAAGTTTACAGACAGCTCAATTTCCTAAAATATTTTCCGTATCAATTTTACCCAGGATAAATAATCTTGACGTGTATTCATCCTTTCTATATGTATAAACTTACATTTATCTATGTGAAACCTTATTTGTCACTTTTCTGTCCAAGACTCTGTAAAGAGTATCGGGGTTATTCACTAAAGTCTGAATTGTTGCGTATAGTTGTGAATTCGCCAGATAAAGACAGTCGCAATAGACTTTATTATGGGAAAATTGTCATAATCTTAACCTTAAAAAATTGTCGCGACTTTATAATGGAGAAATTATAGCGAATTTGCTATGGGAATCCGCTGTTTGGGAATTCAACAGTCGAATTCGCATCTTAGTGAATATATGTATCTCAGAAAGTACCATTTTGTAAAATAACCATTTGTGTATTATTGTATGATTACAGGCACAACATTTTTTGCATTTTTTTGGTTGTATGTGCATAGTGTCACATAATAATTATTCAAGAACCCTGTGTACCTAATTCTTGTGTGTTAAGGTTGAGGAGCATATTGATCAAAAAGTGAGTCTTGCCTCCCATTGTGAACTCACGACAGTACATAACAACTTTCTCATATTCATATTTACTCATATATTAATATATCTACTGTATAGCTATGGCACTTGTTACCCTTCTATCTGTTTATGTAAGTCTTCCTCCTATTTAGATTGTAAGATCTATGGGGCAGGGACCTCTATCCTCTTGTTTCAACCATGGCCTGGCATTTAGAGTGATTTACATTCTTGATTATATGTTTGTAATTTACTTCAATTGTTCTTTGTCAAGCACTTTTTGACCATGCCTGTATTATAACTGTATTGTTGGATTATACAGTGCTGTGTAACTTAGTGGTGCTATATAAATAAAAATATACATACATACAGTATAATTAACCAGAGAATCCTATGGGCAATATATTAAATTTATCACATTTTACATATACATATTATTACCATGATAGTTCATTCATATTATTGACAGACAATTCCTAGCTCATGTTGGTACTTGGTTGACACATATTATCATGCCTTGAGTAAAATACAGTATCACCAGAAAACAGGAATAGTAACTTTAAGCCACTCCAATTCTTCACTTTCATTTGGTAATATCAAACCCATGTATTCATGCTAATACCCTTTGGGTGAATTGCATGTCTTAAATATACCCCCTAAGTGTACCCATATTTATTGTATTATTCAGCACCACTTTTCTTAAGTCTGAAAGCCAAATCTTGTTCATGACCCAGAAGTTCTTTAAGTTATTTAAAGGTTTTACTATTTCTCATTGCAATTTGATAGAGGATCACTAGTCAATTTCTTTTCAGTTCTTCTGGCCTGATATAATAAAGAGTTCTATGCTTTCATTATTTTACTGTGCCAATTTCATTTGATGTTCTACGGATATCACATTGCTACCGTCCCAGATTAACAGAAAACCTCCACAAATCATGCGTAACCTTTGCAAACTGTACAGACAACTGGTATTATACTTCCATAGGAGGAAGTCAAATTGTCTAGTTCTAAACTTGCATTTTATAATGCATTTTTAGATAATGAAAATAAAAAATTATTATAATGTAATTGAATGGACCATGAAGTAATAGAATGTAATTCACTGAAACCAAGCAGCATTCGAATAAAGTCAGAAAAACTTTTTTCAAACCATCACTGACTCCATCCATGACAAGCTAATTATGATCATCCACCTTTCCTATTTTTTGAACAAATGTTGCGGCTTCATTTTTTTTTCATTCATAGAGCAGCTGCTACAAGAATACCTAATTTGCATATAGATTAAAAATTACCTTAAAACCCATTTACACCCTGATGAGTAAAGACAATGCAAAAAAAAAAAAAAACTGATGTATTGCTCCTATCCAAACATACAAGTTACTGTCTAGAAGTGAAGTCAGTGTTTCTAGCTGTGCCTTGAAGTGAATCATTCTGCTGAAGCTTTACAAATGAATCATCCAGTTAAAAGGAATGATATAACTTACTTCTATGCATTTCTTAAAGGGACAAGCACTACCAAGCAATTAAGGGGGTAATTCACAAAAGAGCGAACTTGCCCTGCAATCATTCGCTTCAGTACACATATCCTGTTATGCGCTCGCTGATGTCCTGCACGCGGACATCAACTAACGCTTTAAAGGGATTCCAGTCTCGGCGAAGCTCACGAAGGCTCTACTCGAGATGCCTCTCGAGACTGGAATCCCTTTAAAGCATTCGTTGATGTACATCAGCGAGGGCATAACAGGATATGCATACTGAAGCGAACGATCGCAGGGTAAGTTCGCTCTTTTGTGAATTACCCCTAAATCATTTTATTTATAGATAGCATCAAAAAAGCAATAGAAAAGGGCAGCTATTCTTCATTCAATAGTGCCTATGTACAGTTTCCTACTATTCACTTAGATGCATCAAATGCGGCACTTACATAAAACTTGGAAAAAATCCAAGCCATTGCAAGCAATGCTGACTGTGATTAGTTGGAATACCTTCATTGTGTCTTAATACTTGGGTAAAAAGTCACTACACAACTTGTGACAGTTGTTATTGATTTCTTAAGGGTTTATATATGAAAGTCAGAATTCAAACGTTGAATTGAATTTGTGCCACTTTGGGTTGCAATGCTCCTATAGTTGTGAAGTGGCCACTTTGGTCGGTGATGAAACTGGTGCCAAAATGCCTCATTTGACATTACCCCTAGGGATAATTTGTATGCTCCTCCACATGTTATAAGAGAAAGCTATAACCACATACCCTATCATCGGCTATTGGTCTATAGATACACCACAGATATTGGTAAGACTATAATCACAAACATAACATAACTGACCTAATGGCCAGGGTCATACTAGCAGTTTTCCTCTGAGCTGGAAAAAATAGCATCTATTGTTTACTGTGTGATAATCCACATAGGCTATTGTGTTTTGCACCATAGATAATAATGAGCATAATTAAAAACAGCTCAGCTGAAAAACAGCTAGTGTGACCCAGGCCTTAAAGGCAGGAAATGGTACATTAAATAGTAATTTGTTTCACTACTGTTGATAATATCCCTTGATGAATTGTTTCGACCATTGCCATAATTATTCTATTTATGTATTTATGCTAGTTTTTCATTCACATAAATATACATTATATTGAAATTGTGAAACATTTGCAGCTGAAATCCAGCTAATTGGTTTGGGAAAACAAAATAGCAAATTTAAGTAATGAACACTGTTCCTGTCATTGCCAGCAGAGATTTGCATTATTACTATAAATAATGATTTGCAGTTGGTGAATCATGTTTGTTTAATTCTATGAGTTTTTTGTGATAAAGGGTCAGTAACACTAGAAAAATAAATTATATTTAGATTTGCATAGCATTTCTAGTTTGTATTGCCCCCTCTCTCTCTTCCGATTGCAGTCAAATTGAGCATTCTGGGACATTTCATTAATATATATTATTTTAAAGTTAAGAAACAATAGGGTTTGTTTATGGCTGCAACTACAAGGAACTGAAACAATTTCAGAATATTACAAAGCTTGAATTGAACTTCAAACATGTTTTATCAATAATATGTAGGAATAACTGACATGTTAATCCAAATGGCATATTTTCCTGATATTAGTCCTTTAACAGTTTGTAACATGTTCCATTTTCAAATGACTTGTCACATGCACAATGCGTTCACACACATACATATTGCAGTTTCAGTAGTGACTCACTAGTGCCAGCCATGTTAACTGAGAGGTGTAGTAGTCTTTCTGCTAATTATGTATTAGAACTTCTGTTGCTAATAATTAATCATCAAAACATTTCAGTTTGCATTATTCACTACTATTTTTGTAATATTCACATGAAAACATGTTAAAACTAGCTTCTCTAAAAATGACATGAAAATACATCTATCCATGAATTTAATGAACACAATGAGTATATCAGTATAATAAAGATATCGCTACATAAAAAGGCAAAGTGATTATCAAAATTATGTTTTAATGCGAGAGAGAGAGAAAATCCTGGAGTAATCTCCTGAAGGACCTTTAAAGCATCTGTTTCTCAAACTATAAACTCTGACATACCTACCTTCTTTTACACAAGTAGATCAAATTAACCCATTTCAGTGAAGACTATTGCAAAACTTTATATGAAATTTTCAGTCAGTTGAAAAATAACAATAGACTGAAAACTGTCTCTCTCACCATTTTAAACTCATCACTTAGGAAACAGCAATGCACTATGTCTAAATGCCACAAGCAACCAATCACATGTTTGTTTTTATAAGGAAATGAGGGAATTTCAGGTGCTGATTGGTTACTAGACCTATTCAGTCTTTATCTCCATTGATACTTTCCCCTATTTGTCAGTCTGAAATTCTTGAATTAAAATAGAAACTCTTTCAAGTGTTTTCTTTTGTTACAGAGTAAGGTTTTGTTTAATAGGTGCCAAATGATAGGCTTTCCCTATACAAGAAGACTTTTTGCACGGTATCTTGGCGTTTAGCTCTCTCTATTATTTTCAACATCTTTCATAATCATTGCTCAGAATGTGGAAAATGTGATGCGCGACTGCTGCATTAACGAACAACTTCTCTTAATCCACTCTACCAAAGCCTTAAACAATAGCTTTAACTGAGGATTTGTCACTTCCTCTGCAGACAGCTGGACCTGTTCTGTTTTATTTGCCGTTCCTCATTAGATCTCTTTGGTAAATATAATTGTCAGCTTCAGGCCATCAAGGATTTCACTGTGGATTATGATTTATGTTTTGGCTGTATATCAGGCACCACAACCATTTGCACAGCTGACAAATGACAATACTGTTGATATTTTTGCATGACACACATTTGTTATCCAGACCTATAAAATTCTCCCACTGCTATCGCCTGCAGACTAGGTTTTTTTTTCCCAGTGATTAAACCTGATTTCCTTCACTTGTTTAAAAATCTATTTATAGTATTTTCTCATGTCAAAGTAATGCTAAAGTCAGCCAAAAAGTTATGTATAATTTATAATGTCTATATATAAATCCCGTGACATTGTAGTGTTGGTAAACAGACAATCTACAGCGATCTGTGCTGCTATTATCTCTGCAGAAGTTTTTTTTTTTCAGATTAGGGTGTTAAGTACCTGCAGCTGTGGATGATGCTCTTACTGCTTTTGCTAATTCTATAGGACTCTTTATTGGTGAATTTTATATACAGCAGTCATTGCACTTTGTAGTAGTTTATGTACTACATTTGTAATTAAACATATTTTTACACAGTATCTAATATTTTCAGATTATTATTATATCTGGGTTTTTTTTTGTATCCTTCAGTGGACTTATTCACAAAAAATGCAACCATTTGCATGCTAGTGTACATATATGTATCTGTGTCTCTCCAACTGTCTCTGTCTGATACTGTTTCACTTTTGCTTATTTGCCTTTCTCTGTCTGTTTTCTGTATCTCTGACCCTCTCTGTCTGTCTCTCTGTAAATAGGATGAAATTCCTATGTTTCTGGAAGCATTAACACTTTTTGTTTTTAATAAACAGAGTTATGTTAAGTGTCATTGGGTGTTTTGTGTTTTTCGACAATGACAAATGCTCAGAACAACTTCCCCGTAGTTAATAAGGAATTTGTGACTGTTGGTGCATCGTTACCCGAAGTGAAGCTATTGCACGTTGACAGCCGAATTCACGCTTTCATGAATAAGCTCCTATCTGAATAGCCACTTCCCCATATTCAAGTATTCAGTAAACACTGAATCACTCCTGGATTGAAGCATTAAGCTATCCTTAAATTAGAAAATTAATGCCCCTCACCTACTTCCTGTCAGTTGTTGTTACATTTTCCCAGGGTACAATTAGGCAGATTATGAAGGCTCCTTAACCTTAATATTAGTAAAAAGTTATCAATATGTAAAGATATGTGAAACTACTTGCTGGTGGCAGGGAGCTCTCTGTGGTGCTAAGCTGCCTATTTGAAGTGTAATAGCTGTAAAACACTATGATCAGTTTGTTAGTATGCATGATGCCCTCTAGGGGCTGGTAGCAAAAAAAAACATTATTTGATAGTATAGAAGTGTTTAATGAATGCCATTTGTGAAGTTCATGGTAGTTGCCTAATATACTCTTTGTGTCATATACACCACACCATACAAGGTAGACCAAACAGTTTCAGTTAATTTTGTTGAATGTGATAACATATTGAATGTTCAAGGAAGTTCACTTCAAATGATTTTCTTTTTCATTTTCTTTTAAACTAGACATATTGGTCTAGACACATGTGACTAGAAGACAAGAGAAGTCAAGCAGTTTCATTTAAAATCATTGCCCTTGTTTTACCGTACCCTTAATTCAAACAAATCCACTGTATCAATATATGCTTTATTTTACTTCTGCTAGAAACCACACTTCTTAATGTTTACCCAAGCAAAACTTGCTATGCTACAGTGAACCCAATTTAACATGAGGATTGGAGCTCTTAAGCCATCAAACTGAGTCTAGAATAAAAAAAAAATAGAATTCATTCAATCATTGGTAATTCAAACAGATATAGCCTTAGGGAACTAGTCACAAATAACTTACTGACCCATGTTTATGATCTATGTGTATGCGAAAGGGAACATCTAAGGTTTCTTTCATGTTATGTATGGGCAAATTATCTCTATAAAATAAATATGTATCATCGCACACAAATACTCTATATACAGTACTGATTTCATATATACAGTTTATATAGAATATTCAGATACTTTGATATAACATGAAAGATGTTCTTATGGTTTCATATATGTATGCATCTAATCAAAAGCCAATTCTGTGCGGTCGCATTTTTTTTCTTTTTTTATGATTTTCGGGCACTGCAGACTTCGCTTTATTACTGTCCATCTTAGCCAGGATAAGTGATTTGAATGTATGCTGGAAATAAAAGAGTTCCGATATAGATAACATAAATTGAAGCTAAGTGCAATCGAAAGTGGTATGAGATGGTAAAACTCAATTGGAATCCCTTCCAGTAATATCTATAAATCTGATATTCATGCTGCTGTGCTTGTACTGCCAATTAACTGTCTCTGTATTTTACATAAGGGGCAAGCGGGTCAGCCGTCTGTGCCTATCTACTGAATTAATTTAATCCATTTTTTTTGTTAACAATGTTTGAACTGTATTCTAGGTTTAAAATGCTGTTTTCTCCTCTAATTTTCAGAGTGTATGAATATTACAAATCATGTGTAGCTAGGTAACTGAAATCAGTTCTCTAAACCCCCCATTAACATCATAGAACAAAATATTTGTATACGAACACTGAAGTTAATGTTGTGTGGAGGATTTCTCAAATAGAGATGCAGACTATCACTTAATATAGGCAGGAAATAGTGCCATATAAAAACAAAACATTGCTTTGCAACCCAGTCTCAGTATGAATACTTAGTAATACAGTATTCATAAGTCTGTAAGACACCTTTCCAAAAAGACACACTTTCTAGTGGCAGTGTTCCTGGAAATCCTTTTGGGCTGCACCCAGCTTTAAACTATCTCATAACACTCTCTCTCTCTCCTGGCTTCCTAGATGCCTTTTAAATCATGCTCTATCCAACATCTGGGGTGGCTTGCAAATCCTGGAGTGAGCTTCAGTAGTAAGTTATAACAATCTGTTCCTTTGCAGTTGATAAATGAAAGATCTTGGCCGGGCCTGGCCAAGTTTTTTTTGCTCCCTAGGAGAAGAAATGAAATCGTTCGCCCCC
>WMED01027738.1:0-10568 GCA_019650415.1 Pipa parva | reverse complement strand
CTGGCAGTTAAAGGGTCAATGGATCTGACTGGAGGAACTTTAATAGTCATCCTTTTAGCCCTGCCCAGCCAGACTCAAGAAAGAAAAGCCGAGCAGACATGGAAGATGACAGAGAGAAATGCAATCTAAAGGTACATTTTCTTAAATACATATTATAAAAAAATCTTTATTTCATTACCGTGTTTCCCCGAAAATAAGACAGGGTCTTATATTAATTTTTGCTCCTAAAGACTCACTAGGTCTTACTTTCAGGAGAGGTCTTATTTTCTGGGAAACTCAGTACTATACGGTATATTTCTAGTACTTTACTGCAGCTAGGTCTTATTTTTAGGGGAGGTCTTATGTTTCTAAGCTTGGAAAGAAATTGTATTAGGTCTTATTTTCAGGGTATGTCATATTTTCAGGGAAACAGGGTAGTAGAGCCTAATTTAGTATTAGTTTTGAGGTGACAGGTGCACTTTTGAAGAAGAACTAATGTACCGTAATCATAACAAATATGCTGAATGTCAGTGTCTGTAGAAGAGCAATAACAAAAAGGGGGTGAACACTAACAAATTGGAGTATATAACCCTCTTATTTTACCAATGGTGCAAGGTATCAGTAAACAACATTTCAGGGGGCAATTGCCCCCCTTCTTCAGGTTACAATGAATACAAGTGAGAAAAATATTGAAGTTGAAGAAGCATTAAGCTCTATCAATTAAACATTTGTCTAAATGTTAAGCACTGTCCATATTAAAGTCCAACTTAGGCCATAGGATCGTTTGTGAACCATTGTAGGTTAAGGTCCGTAGTACAATCATAAGAAATGATGGACCTTGTTACAAACTTTAATCAACATTGTTTCACAAAAGATCCCCGAAACATGGTTTCCCAATACAGTGCACCAGTGGTAAATTAAAAGATTTGGGGTTATTCACTAAAGTCCAAATTGTTGCGTATAGGTGCGAATTCGCCAGATAAAGACAGTTGCGATAAGCTGCTAATGTCACAGTCACATCTTTATAATGAGAATATTGTTGCAGTCGTGACTTTATTATGGGAAAATTGTTACAATCTTAACATTAAAAAATTGTTGCGACTTTACAATGGGAAAATTGTCGCGGGTTTTGCAATGGGAATCCGCTGTTTGAGAATTCGACTGTCGAATTTGCACCTTCGTGAATAACCCCTATGTGTTTATGTACCACAACCTGTAGTGTGTGCATTCCCTTATTTCTTCACTCTTCTACACTGTCTGTTATGATGCTAACATGCACCTAAGGCAGTGGTCGCAAATCTTTTATGGGCCGAGTGCCGAAACTGCAGTTTGTTAACCTCCTCCTTCTCCGACAATGCAGGTTCTGATGAATGATGTCATCCTGCCTGCATCGGGGCAAAGGTCACAATCATCTGTCAGTGTAGGCCGAGAACCTGCACCATACATTGACAGTTTTCAGCATTTTATGTATTTGAACATATACCTGAAAGGAGCTGGGTAATCTGGGCCAGATGTCCTGGATTCCCCATTAGGACATGAACAATGTGTTGGAGCCTGGCTGAGGCGACGGCACGTGTCCAGAGAGAAGGCTTCGAGTGCCCTTTATGGCATGCATGCCATAGTTTTGCCAACATTGATCTATAGCAGGGGTCGGCAAACTTTTTTCAGGAGGGAGCCATTTCACTCCCTCCTCCGGCGGCGATAACCATCTTCTGAGCCACCGGAGGAGGGAGGCGTGCCCTCTCCCGACCCCATGACCACCGACAGCCAATCAGAAGAGCTGTCGGCGGTCGTGGGCGGGGCTTCGGCAGTGCGGCCCGAGCCACAACAAGGCGGCTAAAGAGCCGCATGTGGCTCGCGAGCCGCACTTTGCCGACCACTGATCTATAGGAATAGTATCATGATACCATTTTCACATATTGGTGTGAATTCAGTTCTTTGTATCACTGTATTTGAATCTACAGGGTCTGCCAGCCTAAACCACTATTTTATAAAGTAGCAAACCAGTATATTTTCTCTGTAGGGCTTCTGCAACTGCTGGTGCTAGTATCTCACAGCTGCCCTATTGGATCCTTATTAACATGATTCATCATCACACATATTGTTTGACTGGTTGGGAAATGTCACCTGGAACATTAAATTGTGAATATCAATGAGGCGAACACTCAATGCTGGTTTTCATGTTCTGTAAGAAGTCAATGCCCAGAAGGGAGTGATGCTGAAACGCTACAAAGGCTGCCATGTACCTGTGAAAGTAGGTGGTTTAGAAGGGAAAGACTTTGTTTTGCAAACATGTAAGCTGAATGAACAAATGTGATTTAGTTCTACTTTAATCATGCACAGGCGAGTTAGGGGGGAATTCACCATTCGGCGAAGTGAGCTCTGAATCCTTCGGCTCACTTCGCAAATGGCATTATGCGCTCGCTGATGTCCGCGTGCAGGGCATCAGCGAGTTCATAACACCATTTGCGAAGTGAGCCGAAGGATTCGGAGCTCACTTCGCTAAATGGTGAATTCCCCCCTTAATCTGTTAAGACTGAAAATATAATTATCCTATTCATAGGGGAGACCTTTAAAACACTACCTATTAGGGGTATTTGAATAGTTTAGCACTGGAGTTGAGAAATTCCAATCAACAATACAGAAATAAATTGTCTAATTGCTATTGTTTTTTATGACTTTTATCTCGACATGTTTGTGAGTACACTTTCACTTGTTTTTAATTATCATTAAAAATGTATTACACTATAGTTCTTTCAGCAAGCTTTCTAGGCTCCTAAGGCCTCTTCATCAGGTAATAATATGGAACTGAGAATGACAATTTTATACAGAAACTGGTACAATCATGGCTAAATGTTATCAGTTTGACATTCTGACATCAAAAAAAATAAATCACACACATATTTTACAAATATGTACGAAAAACTGCCCTGTTATGCCAAATGATCATTTTTCACATTATAGCATTACTGGAATTTTTTTTATTTTTGTTGTAGTGATAAAAGCCACATGTAATACAGTCTATAGCAGCATAGGTGGCAGATGACATTTAGCTGGCTTCAAATTGTATTTGACATTCTCTAGATATCTTTTCTGCCTATGTAGCCATTTCCCAGAGACTCCCCAAGAGTCCCACTGCTACAAGTGGCCTGTGTGGTATTTAAACAAGAGTCTATTCCATGAAATACAAGCATGTAGACACACAGGCTACATCTTTATTCGGATGCTTTCTCCAATTATGTGAGATTTCAGCTGGAAGCAGTAAATTCCATCCGGTCCAACAAGGTTACCAAACTAGTTTCTTCGTAAATACAACCTTCGGCTGGTACGGCTAAAGGCTGAATACAGGAAATTATTCTTAATGCAGTACATTATAGCTCAGTGCCTCAAAACAATTTTAATGACAGCAGGTTTTGCAGCCTCAGATAAACAGGTGATTGCTGAAAGTAACCTTTGCCTTATCTCTATTGCCTTACTGCTATACACTTTATTGAAGATCTATGACAGACCCAGGCAATGTATGGCGCACGGGCCACATCCAGCCCTCTAGCTAATACTGTCTGGCCCATGTGAGATCCCCTAAGTACTGAGCCAGTGGATGCAAAAAGACCCACCGCTTACCTCTGCACTGGTGGAAATCCTGCCAGCCGCAAGTCTCGATTCTTAAAAGCTCTTACGTGTACCCTATCCGATGACATCATTAGGCCGTGCCAGCTGTTTACCTGATGCGACTCGTGGGCTCAAGTTATTACTGCACAGGTACCTCTCCACATATTTTATATATATATATATACACATACACACACACACACACACACACATATACGTAGCAGTATAATTATATATGGGAGGTGTACCCTACTAAATGAGGGCTGGGGTGCTAGCTTACATCTAACAATTAGATATAAATCACTAAATATATGATTTCATTTAGTGATTTATATTGTAGTGTATAGGGTATTGGGTAGAACTGAATTAAGTATATTACTCTGGCCCTCTAAAACCATTCCAATTTTTCATGTGGCCCCATGGGAAAATTAATTGCCCACCCCTGATCTAGGATATAGCTGAATATTTCAGCCAGACATTTCACAATAAATTATAAGGGAGACATTCAAGGGGAAGCTTAGGGTCTGCATTAAAGTTTAAAAAAAATGTAAATAAAAGAATAAACTCAAAAAAAAGGTAGGACTTATTTCGGACTTACTCCTTTAAAAAAAAAAAAAAAAAAACTTTAATGCACACCCTAAACTTCCCCTGGGGGTGGTGCTATTTCTACATCGCAAATTTCCAAAACTAAAACATTTACTGATAAACAGACATATACGAAGGATGATATACCCCTTTTTTGTAATATATAACAATTTTAAGTCACCCTGACCATATAAAAGCATGAGGAACACAAATCCCTGGATCCCCTGTAAAGTATTTAATAACGGGAAGGATGCATCAGCAGTTATAAAAAGTTAGAAGCAATTCTGTATAAAGATGAAGCATCAGTGAATTTCAAAATTACATTTATAATCTGGTGTCATTCATTTATAGGGTCATAAATACAAAACGTTGCCTGCAGATTCTAGTCCCATTGTGTATTATATAAATGTATGTAAGAGGAAGTAATAAAACCAAATTTCTGGAGGAAAAAAAAAAAAAAAAAGTTAAGAACAGAGTAAGCTTTTTATCTTACAAAAACAGCAACAGTATTCCAGAGTGAAGTTGCAAATATAGTGCACAGTTTCACAAAGGAAAGAGTTAAACATGTTAATCATTATACTGTAGTTTGGCAGAACTGTGGGATCTCAACTGCATGGCTGAAGAGGAGGCACAGTTTTCGAGATAGTTTTTGAAACATTTTGCTGCAACTTTTATAAACAGGAAAGAACTGGAGCAAGAGAAAACTTGTAACACATTTGAGCTACAAAATATTTGTCTTCTGAAATAGTGGGGCACGCCCCCCTCCAGGGGGGCGCGAGGCTCTGTAAAGGGGGGCCCGTTTGACCTCGGCAAATACTGTCATATTGGATTTCTAGATCGGTTCATCCGACTCACTCACAAGCAGCGTCCCACATGGCTTTGGTTGCCTAGCAACTCTACGGCTGGAGAGAGGGAGCAGCGCAGCGCAAACACTGGAGATTGTCCCAGCGCAGCCCCTGTAGCAGCCCGACGCGGAGGACCACGTGACCGCCAACACAAGTGACACATGCAAAGGACCCGATTAGATCGACATGATTCTCTATCCTGATTGGCCAAACCCGTCCGTGTGACTATTAGACCCAGGAATCGGTCCTCTGTACAGAAAAACGCTTAAAACAAAGGAGTTGAAGACACATAAAAAGGGGACACCGTTGATTCAGCCAAACAATTTTATAGTCAAATGATACTATTTAGTCGCGCAAAATGTTTTCTTCTTCCTAGGGGGGACATGAAGGAAAATAATTGAGAAGCACTGGTCTAATCTAATTTGACAAAAAAGAGTATAATATAGCAATTTTAAATAACTGGTAGGTTCCCTTTGGAGTACTTATTTTCCTTTAAAGTGCACCTGTCACCTCAAAGTTGATACTAATTTAGTTTGTACTAATGAATACTAATGAAATAAACGTTTTTGTAAATAGATATGTATTTTTTTTTTTAAATGTACCTTTTTACAGCGTTTCTCTCAGTCATCTTCACTGTCAGCCTGACTTTTCTTTCCTTAGTTGGGTTGGGTAGGGCTAAATTATGATTGACATTATAGCTCCTCCAATCAGATCCCTTAAATTATGATCTAGCCAGGATCTGATTGGAGGAGCTATAATGTCAATAGTCATTCAGCACTGCCCAACCCAACTCAGGAAAGAAAAGTCAGGCTGACAGGGAAGATGACAGAGAGAAACGCTGTATAAAAAGGTACATTTTTTTCAAATACATATATATTTACAAAACGTTTATTTCATTAGTGCAGCCTACATTAGTATTAGTTTTGAGGTGACAGGTGCACTTTAAATAAGAATATTAAAAGCACTTATAAGCAGATACTATTTTTTATTCTTTTTGCATGGCTTACAATTGGTGTAAACAATTACAAGAACTTAGGTAAGTGCCTTAAAATGTATATATATATCTTACCCAATTCAGGTATCCATTTACATGACTTTAAAAACATGTAGGGGGTAATTCAGCATAGTGTGAAGTTACCTCCGGATCTTTCGCATCACTTCGCAGAGACTGTTATACGCTCACTGATGTCCTGCACGCGCACATCAGCGAACACTTTAAAGGGATTCCAGTCTCGCGAGGTGACTTGAGTGGTCTCGCCAAGACTGGAATCCCTTTAAAGCGTTCGCTGTTGTCCGCGTACAGGACATCAGTGAGCGTATAACAGCCTCTGTGAAGTGATGCGAAAGATCCGGAGGTAACTTCACACTATGCTGAATTACCACCATAGTGTCAACAAGGCCCAAGGCCTCACTCATTTTTTGTTTGACTGAATACACATTAATATTATCTTGCCTAAAAAAATGATAGTGACCTGATTTTGCATTGTCTTGATGCAAATTCAGACAAAATTACACATTCAGAAAAATCGGCAGAGGTGTAAAAATCATGCGACTGACTTGTACAGTATAAGGGGAAAAAAAAAGTAAAAAATTTATCTCAAACCAGTCTTTTAACATGGCTCCTAAACCCTCCACAGAACCTGACCTCCAAGTAAGAACCACTGCTACGAACTGGAAGCGGCAGAACAAATACACTATGAAGTTACATAAAATCCATGATGTACATGTGCACCCTCTCACTAATAGGACCTAACTATACCCCCACCCCTCCACATATGCTAGGCAAAGGGAGTTAAGTGTTATGTCTGCAGTCTTGTGATGCATCTTGGAAAAGCAATTCCCTCCCCTACAATGCCCTTCAGTCAACCAGAGAAGCAATGAAAGTAAAGTACCCTAGCCTATTTTTTTTAGGTTTTGTTTGTTTATCCATAATGATAGCTTCACTTTACCTAACTACTTCTGCTGCCAATTACAAAGAAACTGACATGATTTATAAAAAGTTGAAGGCAGCTGCAGCTGTTCATGGACTTATCACAATGCCACTTCATGGCACGCTTGCGCACAACAGTTTACCAGCTTCTTTGAGACTATTTTTCATAATGATGCAGCTCCTTTGTAACATAGTTGTTACAAAACCAACCAACCTACGGTAGCTCATTATTTTGGGAGCAACAAAGATAAAAAAATAAGACAACATATATACTCGTTAAAAACTTGAGTTAGGTCTAAACACCTCCCACCCACACATATCATTACATTTACATCTTCATTCAAGTTCACCCACTGAACACATATTAAAGTATTATATTTAAATACAAATACATATGTATGAGCAGATGACAATTATTTTTCATTGTTTAAATCCTATGATACTGGTTTAAAAACTTAAAATTCAGCTTCATTTTCTGTTAACCCAAACTATGACAACGTGGTCATACTAATGCAGAGCAACCATTTTAATTTTATCTAATGCAATCATGATAAAACCAAAAAGCATTTATGGTGCAACATTAACACAAAATGACTAAAATAAACCTGAATATATGTCTTAATAGCAATGGCGTAAGAAAAGAACACAAATGTCTTATTACATAAACCAATCCAATTTGCAAAAAAGGATGCAAAATGGAAACAGACTTTCTTCCCCCACAGATGTCTGAATTATCATTGGTTGTTATATATATATTAGACTAGTTGACATTTTTCAGCTGTCTTTTTTTCTGTCATTGAGATAACATCACTTAATACAGTTCCCAAAATTTGTACATACCCAATATCCTACTGCCTAAAGTCTATGACAAAAAACAGGCTGAACATTTATTATTACATGTACCCTTCGTCTTGAGAAAGGAACACAAGTTTTCTGCTTAGTGTAATACAAATGTATTAAATAAATCCCAGAAGGGCGAAATTTATTAAACTCGGAAAAGCCCATTTCAGCAATACACATTTCGCGATACTAACTGCGAGAAACTCCCAGGAGTTCGCCCGATTAAAATTGGATAAGCGAAAAGGAGCTTTTCCGAGTTTAATAAAGATTGCCCTAACAGTAGAAAAGAGCATATAGGAACTATGGGGGTACTTGAATAGCAAAAAAGCCAAATCATTCAGTAACATCACAAGATATTATTTGGAACACTTAGAAATCTCAGTAAGATAAACAGCTCCACTACACCTTATTAAAAGGGAAAAAAAAACACAAAAAAAAAACCAGGGACAACCCAAATTATGGATAAATCCTGAAATTACATAAGGATTTCAAAACAGTCACATTTTTAATAAAATCTTATACTGACCATATAATTTGTACCAAGACATTTTGGATAACATAAAAAAATATAATGTAGAATAAAAACATCCTTTCCTGTGGCCTCAAACTTTTAAACCCCAATGTATGTATGTACATACATACTGAAGTGAAAGATGAATCTCTGTAAAAGCGCTGCGTAATATAATAGTGCTATATAAAAGAATATATATGAATGTATGTATATCTAAATATATATCACAATATAAATAATAAAAACAAAGTATTTGACTGCCAGCTAAAGACAGTTGCAATAGACTGCTACTGTCGAAGTCGCATTTTTATGAGAATAATTGTCACAGTTGCAACTTTACAATGGGAGAATTGTCGCAGTCATGGATTTGCTATGGGAATCCACTTTTTGAGAATTCAACCAGTCTAATTGGGACTTTAGAGAATAACCCCCTTAATTTCACTAAGCAAATAGTATTGTCAATGCATATGGCAGAATGAAAGAGCACTGAAAACAAAGCTATTAAATTCATGTATGCACAGCAGCACATTCCAGCTATTCCACATTGGTCTAATTTTATATCTGAACAGGTCTACCTATATTCTAACTGCTACATTTGTTGAACTCTAATTATTCTTCACATATTGTTAGATGATGTGCCTTACTGGGCTCAAGGAAAGAGCCTGAAGTGAATTATGAATCTCTGTAAAGCGCTGCGTAAAATAGTAGCACTATATAAGAATTAATAAATAATAATAATTAGTTGACTTCCCTTTAAACCAGACCAAGACACTGTATGCACATCTGGCTCTCTATCTCTGACCAGCCAAAGTGAGCTTATAAAAACGAGGCGGGGTGGAGGGGGGCACATGGTCATTTGCCATAGGTGCTGGCACGTTAAGTATATTACTCTGGCCCTCTAAAACCATTCACCATTCAAATTTCTCATGTGCCCCATGGGAAAATTAGTTGTAGACCCCTGCTTTAAACAGACATCTCTGTCAAGCTGTATTTTCCAACTCTGGACTTTAGTGGGACTGCATTTCCTACATAATATACTATGACTATCATAGTATCATAAAAAAAAAAAAAAAAATAACAATAAAGTTTCACATTAACAAATATGGTAGACTGTTCCAGTTGTCTAGTGTATGGGTGCAGTTTTTCCAAGGGGTAAAAAGCAAAAAGACCATTCTCTTATATCACAGAGATGGTAAACAAGCATAGTCAATCAACCACATTACATTCCCACTTTCTTTATTTACATTTACTATGAGTCATGAACATATTATTCACAATATGAAGCCCATTCAATAAATAAATTAAGAATTTTAGGAAATGCAGTAAACCTGTACTTGCCCACCCTAAATACAAACCATTTTGTTTTATACTTCCCTGGAATTAATTAACAATGTTTCTACCTGGATTTGTTTGCATACTCAGGGGGTTATTAGCTAAAGTCTGAACTGTTGCATAAAGGTGTGAATTCACCAGCTAAAGACAGTCGCAGTAGACCAGGCCTATTCAATTACTTTTTCTTCTGGGCCAGATTTGAAAATTTTGAGATGCCACTGGGCCGAAAACTCCTACTTATAATATTTTTTGAGACTCATCTCTAAGTATGCTGCCACCTGAACTAAATTATACAAATAAAGGAATTCACAATAAAGGCTTTATACTGCATCATTTATTGATTAGCAAAATAATTCAAGTCAAATTTTAACATTTGGTCGAAACTTTGACCAGAATACTTTTAACAAGGGTTAAAATGGCGATTTTCATTGTCAATTTTCCATTTCTGACATTTTGTCATTACATTCAGACAGAATTACATTCTCTCATTGACATCTTTTCGCGGTTGTCGTACTTGGAAAGAGTATTCTGGGCTGGCGTTGCTATGGTACAGGGAGAGGTGCGTTGAAGTAGAAGAAAGGTGGGATTTTTTAAAACTCTCACAGCAGATATGATTTACCGTATTTTTACCTCCATAAGATGCACCTAGAATATTAGGGAGGAAAATAAGAAAAAAAAAAATTCTGAACCAAATGGTGTGCTAAAATATTTAAAGAGGAAATAATGGTAGAAATGATATTAATATATTATAAAATATACCTGGCACTAGCTGGAAGGTCCTAACTGTCATGGGGATTGGAGCAGCTGCTCCATTAAGACTTCCCAGCTAGTGCCAGGTATTTACAGTATATTAATTTCATATCTGTCTTTAGTTCCACTTTTATAAAATATACCATATTCTATATTCCCCTGCCTGCCCTCCTGCCATCTCTCCCAT
>WMED01027736.1:0-10569 GCA_019650415.1 Pipa parva | reverse complement strand
CCGTCGAGGAGAGGAAAGCGTGGAGAGGACTGATCCATAAAGTGGCCGAAAGTCGACTTCTAATAAATGGCTAATCATCATCATCATTTTGTTGCAAAATGCACTGTGGACCAATAAATAAATTTAAGCAAATGTTGTGATTGCAGCCTGTAAAAAGATGCAATGTTTTATGTGTCCAGGACACAGGATATGGGTGAAACAGAAGGTATATTGTCTTATGGTTTAATGTTCTTTTACTTTAAAAAAAAACTTTTGTTATACTATTGCCACTTTAGCGCCATATATCTTATGTAAAAGTAGATTCTAATTGTTAACATTAGAATGATGGTGCAAACTATCTAATGTATTTATTTCTATTATGTAGTGCTACATAAAGAGGACTACAACAAACAAAACTCAGGGGGCACTATACTTGATAAAAATATATCTAAATGATCCAAAATGTCCAAGAAAAAAATGTATCAAACGAACCAAAATGTCCAAATAAATGTCCAAAGGTGAAAATCCAAATATGTTTTGATTGCAGCCTTTTCAGAAATTGAGTGTGCTTCAACACTTCTTGATTGTGTGAGAAAACGAAAAAAACTAAGAAAAAGCGCAAAAGGAAAACATGGCACTAAGTGCCTTATCACAAGTTAATGATTGTTTAGTGTGATGACCCAAATGTACCAATAATTGTGAAGTTTATAACAAAATGCTTCATCAGGAGAGTATAATTGTGATCCCAATACTCTCCTGATGAAGCATTGTTATGTGAAACGCGTAGAGAGGTATGCACTGAATATATTTTACTGATTTATCCTGGCTCTATTGTAAAATTTGGATTGCAGTTCATTGGATGCTTTTTTAAATCAGTTTATAGAGATATCAAGTTTGTTTGTTCAAGATATCCTATCCTTCAACCTTTTTTAGCTCAAAAAATTTTTCATGTTTTTTATCTCCATTACTATAATAAATATTGATTTATACCATGGATACCCTGTTTGTCTGCCTCATGGATATTGAGGAATGGTTGTCATAGCTTAGTGGTTATGTTAACCACCTTTTGATTGCTGACGCTCAACATCATCACATGTGGAGCTGTGTGACTCAGACTGTGTTATTTGGTGGAATACCTTTTGGTCATTTCAAGGCTCTTATCTCAGTTATTTCTGGTGAGCATAATTTTGAACCCCACGTATAGGGTGTTATTCATTAAAATATATTTTCTCACTTCCCATACCTTCACAATTATTGGTATGTTTGGGTCATCACACTAAACAATCATTAACTTGTGATAAGGCCATGTTTTTCTTTTGCGCTTTTTCTTAGTTTTTTTTTGTTTTCTCACACAATAAAGAGGACTACATTATCATACAGTACTTTCTCTCTGCCTCGTTTCAGCATTATTTCTAGCCATGCTATGTTACTGTGCTAAATGCACCATTTATTTAGCATGCCTGCACAGAAAGGGACTCTGTAACTACCTTAAACAGATAATCATCAGAAACCTGCTTGACCCCTGGTGACCTGGAAAAGTAGAATATTCCCAAAAACATATTGAATGATGCTAAATATGGCTTTTTAAGGACCACATACAGTGCATTGTAACCCACCTGAAAACTAGCACACTGTGTTCGCTCTGTAGCTGTGCTAACAAATATGGTGCAAAATCTCTGATAAATACAATCATCTCCATGTCAGGCATTCCGTGGGTGAAATGGAGTTAAGTGCAAGAAAGTTCTTCAGCAGCTGCAGTAGTAAACTGCTTTATGGTTTCTGATTGCTGACTGGTGAACCACCAGCAAAATACAAATGGGAAAAAGAATGTTATGTGGTCATCTTTTGAAGTATGAGCATATATTTGAGCTATATGGGGTATAATAAACCAAGTAGAAAAAAAAAACATTAACTGCAGAACATCAGTTATAATACAACACGTTAATTAAAAAAAATAATAATAATACTGTTAATTTTACTTTATGTAGAAACTAATCCCAGTGCACATGTATTCAATATAGAATAGTATTGTTAACATAATAAAATAATTCATACCATTATTTTATATAAATCAATTTGATATCTCACACAGTCTTTTGGTTTTGTTGGTTTAGGGTCCACACGGTCCTGATGGTCCATTAGGAGAACAAGGCACGCAAGGAGTGAAGGTAACACGAGCAAATTCATTATTTCTTTACATGCTAACTACCATGTGCTTGTGTTTTCCTTTTAACATATATTTATTTTTTCCATAGGGAGAACGTGGTGATCCCGGAAAAAAAGGCTTACCTGGACATGTTGTAAGTGGCAACAAGATGGTTGGTTAATCCAAAGTGTTCTAATATATTTGATTTTAAATGTGACATAACTGATATAGTTATTATGTAAAATATTTTATTTATTCAGCTTACTAATATATTCAGTTGGCCAAATCCAAGATGGATGGTAACTTACACCTCTATAAGCATGCTCTAATCATATTGCTGTGCAATAGGCAGACCCTTATTAAATTCATATGGCACTTTAGCATCATGCCAATAAATTAGAGTAGATGACACATTTTATTTATTAAATAATCCACAGGCGGTTAGTCGTGCAGAGCAACCATACTGAACATTTTAATTCTGAGCATTCCAAATGAATGCTACACTGATTCCAGTGCTACAGTAAATGGCGCTCACATCTGTATGATTCATATGTTTAAAGAAAAATGGAAAAACAATTAACATTGCTTTTAAATTGGTCTGTTTATTCATGTTTGAGTGGAAGCTGTAATACTGCCCTTGCCCCATAGGGTAACTGTAACTGGACACCTATAACTGTACTTTTATTTTATAGCACATATTGTTAGGAGTGTTTATGTTTGTTTGTCATAGTACCTTAGCTGTGGAAAGCAATATGAAAACTTTGCACAAAGATAATATATAATGATTTGAACCGTTCTTGGGAAACAATAGGATAAACCCTTTCATGTTATAGTTTATAAAGAAATTAACATATGCAAAAAAAAAATCTCTTATAAACAGGATGCATTTTATCTAGTTGTATTTGTTCTATATACATTGTTGAAATCGTAATAATAGTTTTCAACATAAGAATGCCATATGGTACGCTGGTTACATTTCTTGGGGGATTTGTAATGTTTTTCAGATGTCTTAATCAACATTCTTTTTTAGTACCTATTTGTTCCGCATTAATTAAAAGTTATTCTTTTTTTTTAGGGAAAAGCTGGGCAGCCGGGAGAAAGAGGGGAACAAGGAAAACCAGTAAGTAATAAAATCAGAATGCACTAACAGGATTTTATGATAAAATATGATATGTGGATTCAATGGCTTCCATAGAGCAACTGTAAGATTGCAGTTAACCCACATAGCTTATTTTTTAAAAACATCCTGTGTTTGCCTCCTGTTGTACACTCAGGAATTTCCCCTTGTATTTAAATGCTGCTATTTATCAAGTGTAATCACCAATATCTACTAAAGGGAGGTGAATGTTGCTGGTTTCCATTATTATGTATATAATTCTAGTATAGTATAGTGCTACCATGTAATAAAAAGTACAGTATAGTGCTGCTGTGTAATAAATAGTGAAATGCTACCTTGTAATAAAACAAATCTAGCAGACAGCTCACAAGCCCAATGCTGAAACAATAGCACTTCAGTATCACAAGCTTTCTAGTAAGATGCATGACAGAGGCAACACTCAAATTCTTTAGACTCTACAAAGTAGCCCCAAAAACACATTATACTCAGAGCCATACAGTTTGTACTTAATAATTATACTTCATAATCTTTAAGTACCATCCAACAAGTGTTTTAGACACTAGAGAGTTATTGTATCAGATATCTGTAGTGTTTTCCCTGACAGTAACCATCATCTCAGTGATATGCTTCCCTACCTTAAAAGGAACAGTGTGTTGTAAATGCATAGTAACATTTTTTACTAATACAGTATACATGGTCAGTCTTTTATGTGAGCAAAGCAATTAATTGTGCCTCCTGTGTAGCGGTACATAGCACTTCTGTATAATTTTCCTAGTTGGATGGATGCAGCATTCTTTTGCCACGGACAAAATGGCGTCTCAGGAAGGTCAAAATTAATAGTTAATGAAGTACCATCGGCAGTTATAATAATTACAGCTACCTGTTGTATGCTGACAATAGCAATAGCCCACTGATACTGGGCGTGAGAGAGAGACCAAATCCATATAAAATGAAAGTCAATGTTTCAGCCCTTTCTCCAGTGCTTTTAGCCATTTCTTTAACAGTACTTGTGCTGGGTTAACTACTCCTTTAAGAATTAAAAAAAAAAGAGATGACAGCAATCGAGAGCTCCTTCACAATGGGCCACGGACTCAAACTCACAGTTTTCAGGTTGGATCCATAGCCAGCACTAAAGGATCACTTGCTCACCAAAATATCGATCGATAGTTAGCAGTATGGCTACCTTTTTATCAAAAAATCCGATCACAAAACTTGAACAAAAAAGTTTCAGTCGGTTAAATCCACTGAATATATCTATTTGTAAATATTTAGATTTGAATCATACATGTTAAAATGATAATTTAATTTTCTTCACTAATCATCTGAGTCTAGTATTTAAACTAGCTACTGCATAGAAAAAGCAGGGTGCAAATTCTGCAGAGAAGAAAAAAAAGCAGCCAGTTTTTGTTACTATAAAGTTTAACTCTTGGAATATTAAGATAGGCAGAGATAATACCAGTAAATATAAAGAGCATTTTTTCCACTACATAGTAATTAAGTTACTAGCTCTCATTTGAATTGTGTGCACTTTTAGATATTTCTAGGAGTGATGCAAAATGATAGAATATTTTAAGCAGAAATGAGAGGTTTGGATGTAATTTTTCAAAAGGCAAAAATTCCCAAAGAAAAGAAGAGATCCTGGTGGGCTGAACTGTTTCCATCCTGATACATTACTAGTATATAAATCAATTGAATTGAAATTCTGTATTCTTAGCCAAATTTATGACATTGTAAAAAAAGTTACAGCATTATTTTCTGTTTTTCTTCCTAGGGTCCTCCAGGCCCACCTGGAAGTATAGGAGATGGGGGACCCACTGGAGAGCCAGTAAGTATATTACAGACTGTGTTGATACTGTACTGAGAGTTAAGTATGTAATTGTAGAAAGCGAAAAGAAACAATAAAATCATGGCATGGCATTTAGGTTACCATTGAACATTGATCTTCCCAATATAGGAAATTATCACTCATTTGCTTGTGCACATCTTTAATATTGTGGCTAGCCAGTGGTGAAATGTCTTGTACAAAACACTGCCATATCCTTTATAAATTAGGAATATATTAGATATTCTGGGCAAGCTATTACTGTATATCTTTCAAACAGTAGTATACCTACAGCGGTTGCAGTAGTCACGGTGGCGACTGAGTCCGATGATGGAGGGGGCTTTGCCACCACCGTTGTGACCCCTGTAGCATGCCAAGGGGAAAGGGGGCCCTGGTACTGATCATGCACTGGCCCAGAAGAGGGGGCCCAGTGCAGATCATAGACTGGGGTCAGCTTCCTTGAAGTTCTACCCCTGCTTTCAAACTAAATTAGTGTTTTCTATTACTGTTTAATGCAACTGTTGTTTTTAATTAAACACTCCCAGTGTTGGGCTGGGTTATACTGGCTCACTGAGATGCCCCGTCCTCTTCATGTGACATGGCCAGCACAAGAGAAGATCTCAAACCCTGTTCGGACCAGGGCCCACCAGGAATTTTCCCAGTGTCCTTGTAGGCCAGTCCAATACTGAACCCACCTGTTTTGATGCATACCAGTGATGCCCAACGTTCTTTGGCCTGGGGGCCATAGAAAATTGCGACATGCGTGTCACGGGCCACTTTAAAGTCGTGACTTTTAAAATCACAACCGCAACAAGATTTAAAGTAACAGCTGCGACAATTTTTCATAGTAAATACACGACTGAGACAATTTTCTCATTATAAAGACACGACTGTGACAGTAACAGTCTATTACAACTGTCTTTAGCTGGTGAATTCACACTTATACACAACATTTCGGATTTCAGAATTCGGGCAGCGGGCCAGATATCACTGCATCGGACTGTAGGTTGGCCATCACTGATGTATGCCATTGTGCACTGCAGGGAATAAAGATACCTGGCAAATGTATAAAACAGGATTATTACTTATAGTATTGTATAAAGTCTAGAAAAGTCCAAATGTTAAGCAGTGGGCATAAATGTAATCTTTGTGAAATATGTTCACTAAAGGAATATTATCACCAAGGAAAGAAAATGTGTACCTTAAATAATTGTTTATATATAGGCAAAAATATGCATGCATACATGTACATAGTACATTGAATAAATGGACGAGGTGTAGAAAACAATATATATTGACTACTAGCAAATATATAAGCAACTGGCACTAGATAATCATCAGTGTCTTCAGAAGTCTGTTTCTTCTATACAATGTAATAACAAATAAATAATATTAATAAAATGTAAAATTTGTTTTAATTGTATGCGGTTACAGCGTTTCTCTACAATTTCTCTCAACTTTGCTTTACTAAATGTTCCGTTTTCTTACATTTTATGTCTCTCTTATGCAGTCAATTTTTATTAAAATAGTTTTCCCACAGAACAGTGATGCTTAATCACTTTGGGTATGATTTTTTTACATTAATTAAAAGAACTTAGTTTGTTTGTTTTTTTTAAATAATTGAAATTAATCATCACTGAAAATATAAAAAGCTATGTTAATAAATTGTATTAAAATGATACCAGATGTTTATCAGATGTTCAGTTGCAAACTAAACTGCTTTGGCTACAACCATTAGATTTTCTAACAAAAACAGGCCAAGTAGAGCATTAATGTTTAGGCTAGAGGTTTCTGGGTTGCCATCAGAAGTCATGGGATTCTCAAAAATGTGACAAAAGAAAGGGCTTTCCAGAATAATCTATACTTATTTAAGTGCTCCAGTTACACTACAGCTTCCAAGCTACACTGCCCAGTAGGCTGCCAGATTACTTTGTCTGTACTCAGAAGCCCACATTTCACTGGGTTGGTTTGATGAGTTGTCTGGGCCTCCCACATTTTACCTCCTTCACTCTATTGTTAGTGATCCTAAGAGGTCCTAAGCAAATAACATACTATAATCTTCTATTTTAAACAATTCTATTTCATTTTTTTATATATCCATAAACAACACAGAAAATCTTTTGTGATTAAAGATCGGGTCTATTTTTAGCAACAGGGATCTATTGAAACCAGTGATTTTATTATAGTACCAAGTATAGTAGTGTTCAAAAATGAATTCGACAGTTGAATTCGCACCTTAGTGAATAACCCCCTAACACTCAGAATTCCACATATGCATTTATTCAATGAACACTAAGGAGGAATAAAGATCATTTTGACCTTTGCAATTCATTTTACCATATATCAACACTTTACAATGCTGTTTTTCAACTTGCTGGACTTTTAGATTCAGTTGATTTATATATGACCAATAAAAGGTGCAGTAAATATTGATCTGTAAAAATCAGCACACTTTGTATTGTTTTGAATTCCGTTCCCCTTCCATTGCAAATTGATATTAACATTCTTTTTCAATGCAAAACTAATCCAAGTGACCGGACCTACTCCATAGGGAATAATGAGTTTTCTTTCACCAGCCTAAAGCAGTTAAACACTTTCGGGTGAAAATAAAAAATTGATGGAACGGCTTTATAAATTGGCTAAAACTGTGATATTGATACATTGCTGATATTTCACCAGCATTAACGTGTCAAAAACTTTATGAATCATCTGCATCTTTCCTTACTGTACTTTGATTTTGAAATTTATTTTGTCAGGCCCATGACTATGTATTATCCAAAGTTAATTTGAAAGCAATGGCAGTGGCTATTTGTTTATTGTAACTGATAATAGATGGTTGCAAAAACTTATCTGATTGGTTTTGACTTTAAAGAAAACAATTCAACAGCCAGTGGCATATTTAAAATTGGAACAATTTCCCTTTAGCTTGCATGTGTTCCACTCGAAATCAGAAGACAGGCATTTTGGCTTTATTTAGCAGGCAATCTGACAGAATAAATAATATGTAATCTGTCTAATAGTACTGAATAAGAAATCGAAATGGTGCCCAAGTATAATATTTCAATTTTAAATTGTGGTTTCTAGGGAACATTATGAATAGGTATTATCTAAAGCTCCACAGAAAACACGTACAACATGGCTACTATCAGTACAGTAAAAACAGACAGAAAGCAATATAATTCATAAATTCAACTTCAAAGATAACATTTTTGTGCTGCTTGTAAAATGGGATTTTTTTATTTTTCTGGTGTTTCTTGTCCTTTAAATTTCAATGTTATGGTGATACTGTTCATTTAGCATATGTAATATATATTTTATTTCTAATGTAAGGGACAACGAGGACCACAGGGAGATGCTGGACCACCTGGAGAAACAGGACTTGAGGTTTGTGAAAAGTTTTTTGTTTCATGATACCGAGCTTACATAAATAACTGTACAGTACATCGAAACATATAACCAGATTTTATATTTAAAGCTAAGTAAAACAGAAGTGTTAGCATGTAATGTCTAATTAATTTCTTTTCAGATTTTTTAATGTATTATAAATTTGAATTTTGACTATCTCTCTTATTCATTGTGGGTTTCTTATGTTTTTGATGTATGTGGTTTTTTTGTCCATATCTGACTTGTTTAATAATATGTTTTGTCTGTCTGTAACATGTAGAATTGTATTGGGACTACTAAACAATTGTGAGGATTATGATCATAGCATTTTTTATAGGGACCACCTGGAAATGAGGGAGAAGTTGGTCCTCAGGGAGAACCCGGGATAAAGGTAGGTTACATAATGCTAAGCTGTATAAGATGTTAACATATTAAAGTGCAACAGGAAGGGTAATGTCTTTCAAAATCTTTTTACTACATGTAGAAGAATCCTACAAAAACAATAATGAACAGTGGCCTAATAATTTGAGTGGACAGAAGGAACAAAAGAACTAGCTGTTCACAGGCATTTTGCTTTGGAAAAAAACAGACATATTACCTTGGTCATCTGTTCAAAGAAATATGGTTTATTGCATTTTGTAGCCTTTTTTAAATTTTACCCCTTGTTGGGTAGTGTGCCATTTCCCTTATTAAGACTTTTAGTGAAACTGATCACATCCTAAACTGAACTGTAGCAGAATACTCTTCTTTAATTAAGTGCTATGATTCTGTCCTTGTGCTGGCCCTAACTTCCTTCTTCGTATTAAACCCATCCCTAAAAAGCTACACTGGACTCTGCATGTCTTGCTAACTACCTTCATGTCTCTCTCTTGCGTCTGGCTTCTAAACTTCTAGAACTTCTTGCCTGTACCCGCCTTACTAACTATCTGCATGCGCAGGATCTTCTGGACCTTCTGCAGTCTGGTTTTAGGCCAGGGCACTCTACGGAGACTGCTCTTTGTAAACTTGCAAATGACCTCCAGGTTACCAAAGCCAAGGGTCACTTATCCTCTGCATTTGACACTGTTGATCACTCACTTCTTATTCACCATGTGCTTGGTGTTTTGTAAGTAAACAGCATCTTGGCTGGCTTCTTATCTTTCTAATCATTCTTTTTTTTGTCTCCCATGCTAATGACACCTCTTCTCCTGTCCCACTTAGTTTGGGGGTGCCTCAAGGCTTTGTCCTTGGCCCCATCCTGTTCTCCCTGTACACTTTTTCCTTGGGTGATATCATCAATTGTCTTCAGTATCATTTGTATGCAGATAAAACCCAAATTTACTTATGCGCTCCTTTACTAACACCTGAAATACAAACTCAAATTTCAAGCTGTCTCCTTGCAATCTCCCTATGGTTGGCTAAGTACCAGCTCAAATTAAATCTTGCTAAAGCAGAATTATCTTTTCACCCAAACCTGGACCCGCTCCTACCTTTTCCATTCTAGTTGATGGTGCGATCATCAACAAAGTAAACTCTGTACGTTGTCTTGGAGTGACTTTTAACTCTGGTCTTTCCTTCTCTAAACACATCTCTACCACTGCTAAAACCTGATGATTTTTCCTTTGCAACATTGCCAATATCCATCCCTCCTCTCTCTCGCTTCACTACTAACACCCTCATGCATGCTCTTGTTCTATCCCGCTTGGACTACTGCATTGTTCTTCCCACCTCTCCCCGCTCCAGTCTATTCTAAATTCTGCTGTCAGAATTCTCTCCCTTTCATCTCTGAGAGATGACAGCCTGGGCCTCCCTCAATTGCTAAGCTGCTGGGACCCCCTGCAGCAGTACTTCCTGTACCTCCTTGCTGGCAGTCCTGGTTACATAAATTATTAGCCAGGTTTTTGACATTTCATAAGATCAATTTTTTATGTTTATAGGGAGAACTTGGCCCACCTGGCAATGTTGGGGAGCAAGGAGAACCAGGTTTAAGGGTAAGTTTATAATGAAACTTGTTCATTAGCAGTTTTGTTTCATTCTGTGCTAAATTATTGTTCTCAATCTGAAATATACAAGTAATTGCAATGTTGGCACGCGAGCCGTCGCCATCCCGAGCGGCTCAGGCAGGGGGGCCTACAGGTAGGA
>WMED01027735.1:0-10569 GCA_019650415.1 Pipa parva | reverse complement strand
CTAGTTCATCCTCACAATGTGCCACTAACTGTATATAAGTGAATATTACATCTGTTTCAAGAACAGCATCTATGTCACTATGTCCCTATTTCAAGTTTAGTTGTAGAGAAATTTAGTCACAGTTGCCAATCTCCCTTTTGAAGAAATAGTTGGCCTTTTTCTACACCGGAGCCCTGCCATCAACCCCCAATTTGCAACTCTGACAAGGTAAAGTCAAACAGGTGAATTCAGAGCTCGACACCTTGTCAAATTTCACAACTTACTAGGCATGCAAAGTAATGCAAAGAGCTCCATAAATCCACTCCATAGCCACCCAAACTGGATGCGTATTCGCCACATTGCAGAGTTTGCTCAATAAGCGAACATGGGGAAGTGGCAATCAAATGTGAATTAATAGCTATACGTGACTCTTTGGTGTTTAGTCAATAAGTCCCTAAGCATCTTGCTTTTATTGCTCAGTGCAAACTTCAAATTCTTGAAATGTTACAAAACCTGTGCACTGGATGATGGATTGTATGCAAAGGATAACAGCAGAATAAAATAATAATGTAGGTATTATCAGATAAATAAATAGAAGAAAATAACAACAATGTACTAGAAAAAAAATGTTTGTTTTTGGGTTGAATAATGAGATATCAAAAAGCTATATTTTAATTTCCATCCCTTGTAAAACTGGACAAAAGGCATTCAGTTGATTGCATTAAGTAAGGCTTACAAATCAGCGCTGCAGCTTGTGAATTCCATACATGGCCAGTATAAATGAGATGAACTTGTAATTCTGCTTTTATAAGACTTGCATCTATTGAGATAAAATGGAATTACCACTGTGACAATCTTGAAGTGGCTTATTCATGAAAAGGACAAATTGTCACATAAAGGTGCGAATTCACATGTATTTGCCACTTCCCTATATTTGGATATTCTGCAAACTCAGCAAATGTTGCGAACTTGCGAAGAACAATTTGACAGCTTATGACAGGTGTAGACTTACTGAGCAGGGCAGGGTTCCTACGGTCTGGCCGACTATGCCACACTATTAAGCGCCTTCGCGCGAAACGCGTTAGAGGGTGCTTCATGTTTTGTTTTTATATACAAATGATGCTTGGATTTTCTGCAATTAATAAAATTTGGATGATTTTATTCCTTTGGAGTGCTAGAGCAATCGTTTGTTTGTCGACTATGCCACACTACTCAAGAGTTGGCTACTTTATGCAGTTGTGTCTTCACTATGGGAATCCTCTGTTATGTGAATAAGAAGAAGAGAATTTTTTAACTCAGAGCATAGCGACCCCAATTGATGATTATTAACTTTGACGGTCAAATTCTCACCTTGATGAATAAGCCCCGATGTCTTTTTTTATAAAGTACTATTGAATGTAGGGGTTCAATAAGCAAACGGGCTATAGAAAATATACAAGGCTACTATATCTACACTATTATTTAATTCCATGGCGCTGCTATTCACCTAAATCCTCTATTTGTTGGAATCCTTAACACCGACATTTTCTTGAATTTCTCATGTGTATACATCTGTCTTTAAATTCAATTGACCTCACTGATGTTTCCTTGTTGATCAATGTGAATTCTCTCCTGCTGGACCCATAGGTCTTCCTTTTAAAATAGACTGTTTGAACTGGTGGGCAGGGTTAATCAATTCCCTTTTATTTATTTAAGCCGCTGTAAATGTTCCTAGTGTCCTTTACTGTAACACATACTGTATCTAGTGGGTGTTGAGTATAGTTTTCTTCTCTTTTTATCTATGCACTGCTTTGTATACATACGTAGAGTGAAATGGGAAGTGCTCTGTAAACATACACAGGGCTGGATCAAATCAATCATGATTCAATGCACATTTTGCTCTACTTTTATTAATTATTTTTTCATTAGGATACCTGTAGCCACGTCTATGCATCAATAATTTTATTTCTATTAAACATAATTATTTTCCCATGTTAACACCTATTTCCCCTTCATATCTTGAATCCATATACTTCCTATTTTAAACAGTAGATTTGCCATGTCTTCTCGCATCACCGCATTCTTTATAACGTATCCAATGTGCAAATATGGATTTCATTTTTAAATATGTGATGTACGGTATAGTCTGCTGGGAGAGTGAGAGGGATAGGTAGTAATGTATCTTAGGAATCAGTGGCGGAGATGTATTGGAATTATGTCTGACATTTAAAGAGTTCTCAGTTGTTTAGTAGTAGAAGTTATAATATTTAATTAAAGACATATTACAGTAAATTGATTGTGAATATATTTAGTGTACACAATTATAAAGGCAATGTAAAATCAATTTTGAACAAAACAATCACTTTATTTGAGGGTTTCACATGATTATTTCTATCTCTGTTTACATACACCCAGTATTGTTACTGAAACAATGTATTCCAGTAGATTTCTCTCCGGGGATCTATAGTCATGTATTTCAGGGGAGATAAATAAACACATAAATGATCATCTCACATAAAACGGGAAATACATGATTTATCCTTTAATTTGCTTTTCTAAATAAATGTATTATTAGTAAAAAAACAAACTAATTTTAGTTGAAAAAAAAGATTTTTGTTTTTAATTTTACTGATTTTGCTGAAGGGCTCTATGTATTTGTTAAAGCGATATGTAAGCTTAAAAGAAATTATTTTACCATTATTAGAAATCTATGTCAATTCAGATAAACCCTTTTTGTATTTACTGATACTACTAGGTGAAATTTATTAAATTCAGAAAAGCTCGTTTTTTGCTTTTCCAAGTTTATTAATCGGGTAAACACCAGGAAATTTCTTGTGGTAAGTATTTGTTTTCGATCGATACTAACCGAGAGAAACTTTTGACCTAAAAAGAATTGTTCAGTTATAAAAGTAATAATGTAGGTGGTCTTTTGCTGAAAATGAGAATTCAATGCATTTAACTTTATTTAAAGAACAATAGAGATGGGCAAAATTTATTAAACTTGGAAAAGTCCGTTTCAGCTTTTCTGAGTTTAATCGGGCGAACACCCGGAAGTTTCTCACGGTAAGTATCGCAAGATTTGTTTCGATTGATACTTACTGAGAAAAACTTTTTCCATTGAATTTATCCATGGAAAGGGTAGCCATACTTTACATTAGTTTAGTCTCGCGATACTTTTATAACTGAACAATACTTTTTAGGTCTAAAGACACATTTCATCCAATAGTTTAATTTACCCCAAAATGTTTTATTTGGAAACTAGGTTTGCCACATTCCCATATGAAATTTTTAAAAAGTATGAAAAAATCAAATCGATGGACAAATTAATTTGACGTTTTGTGTAAGCTAAAGTGTCAGCCCTATTTCTAGGGTCAGTTGAAACCAGCAGTTACCCAGGGTGCCCCATATGACCTTTTTTTTTAATCTCTGAAAAGGGTTCGCCTGATTGAGGGAGGTGATAACCCATTATTCCCTATGGAGATGGTTTAGAATATTTTAAGTCCTCATCGAAAAGGTCAGCGATATTGATAGAAAAGGAGCTCCATCCAAAGTAATGAAAAATGAAGTGGTATTAACACATTGATATTTATCAATATCTATCTTTTTCTATATCAATAAATTTTATTCAGCTCTACATTAATATAGGGAAATTGAAAATGCAGCGAAAAGGAAAAAAATGACAATAACCTGGCAAAAAGCTCCAAAACAGATCAAATTGCAGCATATAAGTCATAAATCACCTTTATAAATTTCTCCTTTTAAGTGTGCATGCATGTTACATGTATGTATAATTTTACATGCGCACCAGAGAGTTGTGTACTGAGATTGTCAAAATTGTATTTGCTCACTGTACCGACCCCACCATTTTATTATGAAAGTCTTTCACAGTCATCTAGACTGGAAAGAGAGGGCAGCAAAACCTGCAACATATTGTATATTCCAAATGCAAATCGTTTAGATCCAATGACCAGATCCAACGATCCAATTGATCATTAACCTGTACAAAATAATGGATCACTAAGGGTCCCATGAAGAGTCCATCATTTGACAACGTAGACCTGTGTAACCAATATAATTAATGAACTAGGTTATCCAGTCTGATCCATAACAAACTTCTATGTGATTGTATTGGTCTAGATCCTGCTCAAAGTTAATTTGGTTGAAATCAGGCAGGTTGACAGAACAGAATGAAATGTTTGCTGACATCTTAAGGTGATCAGGCAAGTTTTTTGTGTAAATGTGAGAAATAGAAGCATTACATTGTTTGGTGTGATGCCAAGAGTATCACTGTTTTATGGAAAATGTAAAATTGTCACCATATATTTGTTATCAGGAGTAAAGTATGAAATATTTATTGCAGGAGACCTTTGATAAAGCAGTGATATTATTTATGAATAATAGTAAATGTACACAGTGCAATTTAGACAGAAAAAAATAACAGTGCATCATTTGTAAAGCAACATAAGTAATTCCCTGCTTAGATAAAAAGGTATCTGAAATTCTTGATAAGATGTATTTTTTTTAAATAAAAATTACAAGTAAGTCAGTACCATGTTTAATGGATGGTTATTTTATATTGTCAATACACTGGACAAAAGGACATATCATTTCTATAACAAGATTCATTCATGTCCAGAGTACTGGGAAAGGTTAAATAATGGCCCAATGTAGGTGATCAGGGAAGATCAGAAGTTGATTCTAAAATCGCATTTGACCATCAGCTTGAAGCAGCAGTGTACAATGCTGGACATCAGTCTTTAGGAAGGACCGTATTTTGCTTTTTAAACTCTTAATGCATTGAGAACATAAGAGCAAAACAATCATCTTCTTTTTACCCCTGGGTAAAGGAAATACAAGTTATTCCTTTCTAACAGTATGATGTACTAAATGTCTTATTCACCTTAAATGCAAATACAGTGGCACCTCAAACAAGTGCACAGCTGCTGCCTTTAAATGATAAACATATACTATAATGAGCTCACATTAACAGCACTCACAAATTCATTTACATTTACAGATACCCATCTGCACAGTTTGTACGTGCTAAGACCTGCGCTGAAATACACACTATGCAGTGCTGGATTGGATATAAGCATGCTTGATTGACTCTACAGATATATCACTTACGAGACACGCATTTGTAAAATGATATCACAGGCGCACCTGCTCAGTCTAACCATTCCAGAAAATGCAGTTTCATTATTCTACACCAGAAAATAACAGATTCAGCAAAGCATTTCAAATATTCATAATAAACCTTCATATTTTTTTATCCAAAAATAACGTCGGATGTCTAACCAGGCTGATATCAGAGGCGCTATTCTTAAAGCCCAAAAGGAGAAGACGAACCTAATGCGTGGACACATGCGTTAGATATTATCCGCTGTGCATTAATCATTAAAACATGCGATTCATTATTAAATATGCAAAAAGTTTTACAAGACCCATAATTCATATTCAGTAGACATGAGATCCTTTGTAAAAACACTTCAATGATAATTCAGTCATATAATTCCTATGTGACACAAGTGTGGATAGCACTGCTGCACGCACAGCCCAACCACTTTAGTTCTAAAAAAAAAAACAAACAAGGCTTTCAGATGAGTGGCACACAGTGAGTTAAGTGGGAACAATCACATTGGGCTGGGATGGAAGCGAAGTGTATTTCCCCTCCCATGCACAAAACAGATGGAGCCACCTTACTATGACCAAACAAACACATAAAACCCATTACTCCAGCACCACCTTCATCTACGTTCTCCTCCTTGAATTCAGAAAAGGAGGGGGAATTCAAAACAAGAGTATCTTCTGGTCTTCAACATTCCCTTATTATTATACTAAGAAATACTCAGGCCAGTTAATAAGATAATGTAATTTTAAGTAGAGTCCACAAGTATTCCTTAGTGTTTACATTTAAGTGTCAATGAAGCAGTAGTGTGGGATGTTAGGTATAGTTCTACAATCCCTCAGTCTAATGAAAACAGTAGTAGGTCAGCTGGCGCCGTATTTATTATTCACTGAAATGTGTCCAACAATGGCAAATCAGACAGTGTTTACAAGATCCAGTTGCACCTTAGCACTCCCAGCACTTTGATAGTACATATCCACTTGTACTATATAAGATCTACCTGCATGGTACAAAGCCATGGCAAGAGTCAGAGAAATCCCAGGCCCTACAAATATGTAGTAATTAGAATTATTTTACACACCAGCCAAGCCTGGGTCAGGAAATTATAAACTTATTATTATTTACCTTTTGTGAATTCTTTACTTTTTGACCTCACAAAAATGAGAGATCATTTCCCTCTCTTCTTTTTCCTATAATTTTTAACATCTACATGGCAAGATTCATAAGTCAAAATCTGGCTTCTGTGTACATTAAAATAGAAATATAATCTTAAATTGAATTTCCATATATAGGTGAGCAGTATTGTTATAATACCACATGCTGGTACAACGTAAATAATATATATATATATATATATATACTGTATATGTGTGTGTGTATAAAATATATATATATGTGTGTGTGTGTGTATATAATATATATATATATATATATTATAGCAATACAAAATTGTGATCATAAAGGTCAGTATATTGTGTCCTTAAATCTATCTAGTCATCTCTGTCTGTCTTACTCCTCACCCTATATAATTGTTTATAGCATGGTATACATATATATAGAAATATATGAACTGTCACTAGAAATAATAACCTTCTCCCTGCTTTGCTTTCATTGCAGCCTTGTTGGATGCACACAGAACAGTTGTGTACAACCAGCAAACCAGCAGCATGTAAGTCAAATTTGCATTCAAGCACTTTAGTATCTGGCATGCATACATTATGTGTGTGAGGGAAGGCACGAGGCATGGGCATGACATTCAGCTCATGATACTGTTTATCCTTTCTGCACTTTCTATGGGGTAGACATGGGAAGATAGGTTTAAGCACAAAGGGAAAACAGCTGAAATAACAGTGCAGTAAAACAGGCAAGAGGGATACCCTAGAGAAAAGACAAGGGACACGGTGTACTTTCAGGTTCATAATAATATCAGAAGTGGATAGTATTCCACAAGTTTCCATTTTGGGGCTCATGGGGTGATGGGTACAGTAAAACTTACCAGTAGGAGAAAGCTGCAAGCTGAGAAAACCACTGACCAGCAGGAAACAAGCTGCCCCCATCCTGATGTCCAGATTGGAGTCCACCAGCCATGAGCCCATTGCAGGACAGAAGTTGAGGTGTCACAGAATGTGTGAAGTCACAGCCTGACTGTTTTTAGGGTATCCCTCCATTCTGCAGTACATAAGACCTTTCCCTCTCAGAATGATCCATACATGCCCCCCAATTGCTGTTGTGTAGACCCTAGAAACACCTGACTTTCCAGTGGTGAGCTCTGGGATGCTTTTAAAGAATAAAGTAAATGATCAGGATCCACTTGCCAGAAATTAACAGGCACAGTTCCTAGGTCTGGTCTTCTTATTGCCTTTTCATTTTTACTCTACTCTCCTTGGTGCTGGCTTATGTGCGCTCCACAGCAATGCAGAGCAGAGAAAGAAGAATGAGCCAGTGTGCGAGAGAAAGGAACAGGCAGACACAGGCTAGAAAAAACATGGTCTGGATCACAGCTGGTTGAATGGATTGGAGGAAACGCAACAGCTGGTTAAAGTGGCAGCTTCTGTGATGCTGATGGGAGGAACAGGATTTCTGTAACCGCAGGCAATCTAACCCCAGCTGCTGCCTGTCAGTGATGGAGGAAGGGTTGTGCATGTATTGCAGAAAGAGACTGGGATTTATGCAAGACAGGAAAGCAAAAAAATGCAATAAGAAATCTGTGCTATTTCAGTAGGAGCTGGCAATAACTGTGTCTGAAACTGGATATAGAAAGAACTGACAAGACTTGTATTTAGCAGGAGGGCAAACAGATCTGTGCAAAGACTAATCCCGTTTCCCTTAATACTAATATGATGCTTTCTAGGGACACTTATTTCATTTCTATAATATCTCAGCATTTTGGTGCAATCAACACAACAAAAACCGAAGCTTAATAGAACAAATGTCCTGAGACTGAATCTTAATAGAAGAAGCTGCACTTAAGTTTATTCCTGAAAAACACAATTTTCTAAACATGCTGAGTTAGCTGTTTAGCATCCAGTTTTACAGTCCCTTGCTGCATTTCTGTTGCACTGTAACAGCAATCTTTAGTAGCTGATGATTTGCTTTTGCTTCTGTGTCATCCAGCAGCCGACAAAAGAATCTTGATGAGCCGTACGGAGTTGTTAAACAAAATGTATCTACATGCCAAAACTGGAGAAATACCAATGTAGAAAACAAAAGCAATCAGATGGTTTTTATTTGGTGATCTTATAAATCATTCCCCAATCTTATACACAAGCTTTCCTTCTATTGTGTGCCTCAAAAGATCAAATAGTTCCCAGAGACTCCTTTGAGATAGTTTAAGACAGCTCAGAGCCTTGTTTACTCAGTGTTTGTACCATGCCTGATAAAGAGACCTAAGAAGTGTGGAAAGCTTCGATTTACCATCTATTCCATTAGCCAATAAAAAGTATCACCTATACTTTAATTGTCTCTGCTATATATATATATATAGATATATATATATATATATCTATATATATATATGGCTAACGTGCTACTACTCTCTACTTGTCTCTGCTTATATATATGGCTAACGCAGTGCTACACTCTACTTGTCTCTGCTTATATCTATGGCTAACATGGTGCTACACTCTACTTGTCTCTGTTTATATCTATGGCTAACGCACTGTTACACTTTATTTGTCTCTGCTTTTATCTATGGCTAATATGCTAATGCACTCTACTTCTCTCTGCTTATATCTATGGCTAACGTGCTACTACTCTCTACTTGTCTCTGCTTATATATATATGGCTAACACAATGCTACACTCTACTTGTCTCTGCTTATATCTATGGCTAACATGGTGCTAAACTCTACTGTCTAAGGTACCCTAGGGCAATCTATCTCAGTGCATCTTTAGTTCAGAAAGTAAGAGAAGTTATTTGGAGTTCCTACGAATACCCTTTACAGTTTTTGTTGGCACGATGAAGAAATCTATGGGGCTGTATTTGATGGTGGTTAATAAATCCGATTAGAATCCAGTGTACTGTTACTAATTAGAAGTTAATTACAGTCTTTTCTACTACAGTCCATATTTATAAATATCAGACTCATCTGTCAGATTTTAAACTTTATGTGCAGAAAAATACTATATAAAATACTGTAACTACCAGAAGCCACTATCTCCAATGATGGGGTACTGCTACTACAGGTTTAATCCTAGAGTAATTATTAGATATGGCATTATAAAACAATACTTACAAGGACCCTGTCCACAGGAGCTTACAATCTTGATTGCTCAATTCACTCTCATGAAACGAAGCGTTATCTAATGCATTTCAGAATTAGCTATTTGATTGGAAGAATTATTTATGATTACCAGTGCACTATTCTGTCCCAGACTGTATTGAAGCAACAGTGGATTTATTTGGAGGTTCCATTCCATTGTCTTAGCCTAATTAACTTTGTTCACCTTTTGCTTCATGTATTACATGACTGCAATGGGCAGGATCATTATATCCTTAAAAAAAGATTAAGCGCACAATGTTTTGTACACTATATTGATAATACATTTTACATCAACTTTTTCAGTGCATGTACTACCTAAAGTAAGCACTTTCTGTATTAGCTCTAATATTAGCCTTATTTGTTATGTTATATACTGGTAGAGTGCATATTTAGACTACCCTTTTTTCCCTATGCCTTTTATACAATTGTTTTGAGTAGTGCTTGCAACCCATATTACATTCATGGTTTATCACCTTATATATTTTGCGCAGTGCCATTTCCCATATATATTTTACTACCTTAAGTTTATTTCTATTCAGAGATAAATAATTGATCTGTATTTGGGCTTAGATATTCCAAATAGGGGAGGTTTCAGAATTGCTACTAACAGGTTGTAGCCATTGCTCCTTAGTCTGTAAAATGTTTTGCACAGATGCTAATGATAGTGTCTGTGATTGGAGTCTTTATAATGTGTTACATTTAATACTTCCTCGTATATATATATATACAGGTATATACATATATATGTATATATAGCATTTACATAAGCGTGTGCTATGTCCCCATGAGGGGTCACATGAAACACTCTAAAAGAATACAAGGTTATTAGATGTGAATCCTCTTACCTCTGTGTGTTTAGCACTGGTTAATCCCAGGGAGACAAAGTGGCTTCTGGCTTATACACTTAACTCCCTCAAGGAAGTATGAACTCTGCTGCAACAATACCCCTTGGCCCCCTTGTTAACTCCCCACTGTTAATAGGTGATAGTAATGGATCAGAAGGCAGAAATAGAGGAACATGGGAGTGCAGGAATAGCAGAATTGTAACAAACAGAAACAGGAGAGATTGAACAACTGAACTGTAACACAGACAGTGAAGAGCAGGAATAGTAAGCATGCTATGGATACACAAAGCTATGATGATATGATATTGTAACAGAGTTCCATGATAACTGTCATTACATACAGTATAAATATGTACTTTAACATTCTTTGATCTCAT
>WMED01027734.1:0-10569 GCA_019650415.1 Pipa parva | reverse complement strand
CACAGCTCATGCTATGACTGTAATCAATCGGCTCAGTATAAGGTAAGTATTTTAACACTTATTTTAAATTTTTTGACTTTAGGTCTCCTTTAAAATAAGATATGTGCAGTGTGCATAGGGATTTTCATAGGTTTTTTTTTTTTTTTAATTGGCCCTCTGTCGGTGTGAGGGACAGTGAACTGGCCCCCCTGTGTAAAAAGTTTGGGGACCCCTGGTCTAAGTAATAATGTCAGGTCCCAGTAAACAGTAACAGCACTCAGAGTCTGCAATCAGGATTAATTTTATATAAAAATGAATTCTAATGATCATTCTATAAAACCATCTTGGGGGGGGGCTACCAGCCCTTAAAGTAATAAAATAAAGTTCTTCCAATACCAGTACACAATAGCTTGCAGACCATTAGAGTACATAGTTTACAAGTTACTAATATTCTGTGCAGACTCATGCACAGACATACCTATATGAGCGAAAGCCTTGACTTTCTCATTTTTTTGGCATCCTTATAGATATGTGGTTTGGGGCAGAGAGCCCATAATATTTAGTTTTGACCCAAACGTCGCTCTTGGGAGATCTTCTGTTTGATCTGTGATATGCGTTTTTTTAGAGAGTGAACTCCCTGTCCCATACTGACTAATGGTTTACGCACGCTGTATTCCCAGAATGATGTGTAATTTCTTTAGTTTCTAAATAATAAATAAATAAAAAATCCATATGGGGAAGTTCGAACATAGCTATCAGATCTGCAGAGAATTCTGACTCACTGCATTTTATATTTCTAACACATATGTACAACATTGAGAGAAATCAATACAAGATATTTGTTGCACAATCCTTTAACATTTCTTTTTCATTTTTTTTACTATTGGCAAGGGGCAAGGATTACCATCGTCCGGCATCCTTAGGGAGCCGTTTATTGTGAATACGCGTGACAGATAATGCTAAATAACCAAAACAATTCAACTACAATTCAACTCTGTCTTTAAAAGGATTGCTTTAGCTCATTCTGCCTAGGGGAGATTTTTAATGTATCTATGTATAATATTATTTATAAAGCGCCACAGATTTATACAGCGCTGTACAATTCAGCAATACAAATATAATCCAGACATGGGAAAAGTGCATTACACAATACAAGTATAACATCACAAAAGATATATCACATTGAGTGCCGGGTTGTGGCTGACACAAGAGGTTGGAGGTTCCTGCCCCCATAGAGCTTACAAATTAATAGTGGAAGCTAATTATATCTACTGATCACCTCCTTCACCCCAGTGCTGGCTTCTGCTTCAAGATAAGCCCAATCATCTTTTCTTCTGTTCCAGTAGTGGGGACATGTTCTGGCTCATTCCTCCTCTTCAACATCCAGGATTTTTTTCTGCGCATGCTCAGAAGCAGTGTGATAATGCGCAGGCGAAAAAAAATCAGAAATGTTGAAGAGGAAGTGAAGAGTGATTTTTATTTTTATTTTTGGGGAACAGGGAATAAAGTGTCAAACACATAGGTCTTACAACTACTGACTTAACACTGTATAATGTTATTACACACTGCATTTATACATATGGGTCCCAGCAACCATATTGATAGCCTTTAACGAGGAATTTTCCTCGGATATTAATAACAGCGGCAAGTAATTTGGCGTCTCCCACTTATCCCTATAAATCCAAAATTTCAATGAAAGTTAATCATCTCTGTTTGATCTGTAACATTTCACAGTTGTTTTGGGGGAAAATGCAAGAAGATTGCTTCTACAAATTTGTAGCCAAAATCTGACTTTATACTTCAAGAGATTTTGGCTTGATTTTTCTGCGATTTAAAGTGAAACCATTTTAAAGTATTAAAAAAAAAAAAAAGTTAAACCACTGGAAAATGACTAATGTAAACACCCTACACTGTGCCATTTAGTACTATGGCAGACTGACTAGCAAAGAGGCAATCATGTAGCAAGTAAAATCCACATACCAAGAAGGACTAGAGACCATGGCTGGTGCCAGTTTAAACTGTTCCTATAGCTTTTATTTTAAACAATTTTGGTGATTTTTGTAGCTGCTTCTCTGAAACAGTAAAGAAAGTGGCACACTAGGAGCGTTGCCACTTCCTTTAGAGTGGCATAGTTTCTATCACGGTCACTTTCTAAAAGTTATGGCAGTTGGCGCCACTTTGTATTTATTCCATGCTGGCAGTGGTGGCCATCAACGCTGTTGAAACACCTAGTGTGCCATCGTCCTAAGAGTGCTAAGTGTAAATGAGCCCTAATCTAGAGAAATATAAACAAATCATTGTTGTCTGGCTGCACTTGATGAGCTCATCAGCACAGAGCCTGCTGGTAATGCATTGCAGTGAGTTGGGAGCTGTCGTAGGTGGTAGAGAAATAGTGGCAGCTGCCTACTGGGATAAAGAGATCTGTACAAGGGCAGAAAAATAAGTCACTTTTATAGAATGTGTATATAATCAATGGAAAAAATGCTCTGTATGAGTCCGAAATAAAATGGGATTATTTAAAAACTGATTAAAGGAGAATAATATCAATAATTCCAGGTAATTAAATTACCTCCCCCTCAACATGGCTAAACTAAAACTTGGCGTTAAAACTGCAATAACTATTAAATTAGGTGCAAACAATTTTATACAAATAAAAAGTTTGACGAGTGAAAGTCAGCTAAAGTTAACAATAATTTTACTCTTACAGAACTGATCATTTCCTTTTTCTTTCTACTTGAGGGAGAAATGTTGGCAAGTATATACCTACCACTAGCGTTTCCAAATCATTGCTTTTAAGCTGGATGCCTATAATATATGCATGCTGAATGGGTGGCTGTGACTTAGAAGCACACTACATTGGTTTATAGTAATCAGATTCAGAACTAAATAGCTACACAGCATGTGGTTTTTTTTTACAGATTCCCAACACAAACAAGTTCAGCTCTTTAACCACTTCCTTCATTTTTGGGGGCGAAAATTAACAACTGCGCAAAAGCCTGATTTCAGCTTTCCGAGTTTATTCCTGCGAGATCTCGGCAGTTTCTTGTCGTAAATAACGCAAGATTTTTTTGATCGATATTTACCAATAGAAACTTTTCAATCTAATTACTTGATGGAAAGGTAGCCATACTTTACATTAGTAGTATGGCTACCCAGAGCCGGCTCTGGCTCTATTGGCGCCCTAGGCGCCCCCCTCCAACGGCGCCCCCCCCATCCGGCGCTGCCCCGCCCCCCTCGACCGGCGCCCCCCTCCCCGGCGCCCACCCACCCACGCTCTCCCCTGGCGCCCCCCGCACACAAACCTCTGTGCGGGCAGGTGTAACTATAGAGAAAAAAAATGCTAGGGGCGCCCCCCTGGGCAGGCGACGCCCCTAGCATTTGCCTACTCTGCCTAATGGCAGAGCCGGCACTATGGCTACCTTTCCATCGAAAAATTCAATTGATGGTTGGTAAATATTTCCGTTTTTAAATATCGATAGATATTATTATGAAAAACTGCCGAGATCTCGTGGGAATAAACTCGGAAAGGTGAAATCAGCCTTTTCTGAGTTTATTAAATTTCACCGTTTACTCTTGTTATCTGAAATGATCATATGTTTCTAGTACAGTAATATTGCCAGAGCTCTAAGTCAGCAGGTTCCTCCAAAATAAGATCTTGGAGAAATGTAATTGGTGGAGCCTTAAGATCAACATTCTGTAAGCTCCGAGAGCTCCCACTGCAATAGAGAAAAGTAAGAAACCAGGAAAGCACACCAGCTAAATTCTGCATTGCGATATACTTGGTAAAAACCAATCAAATTAACTAGTGACAGCTTGAGCCAATAACAGGTCAACTATAAAGCCTAAATTATGAATTATGTTTTTAAACTTTACAAATAAATAACATTACTGGTTCAACTGGAAGGGTGCACAAATATTTGCACATGCAACACTGTATGGTATTTAAGTTGAAAAGGCCGTTTTCGAATTTTCAACTGAAAAATAAGATTAAAAAAATTAGAAAATTATCGATAAATCCAAATCGAATTTGCGATATGGAATTTTTCCATCGAAATGATTGATATTATGGATTTTCCATATAAATAAACAGATTGAAGAGTTTCGATTGAAAATTCAATATCAGGAAAAATCTGATATCGATAAAATCGATCTCGAAAAAAATTATCGATATCACGATATCGATATTTTTTATTTGATTAAATTTCGCCCAATTTTGTGTGTCATTTTTCCAGTGTGTTCCATTCAGCAAATAAAACGTGAATGTGTAAATAATAAATGTGCATGACCATAGATGTATTTCTCGTTTAAGCCTGTTCCCTGCGGATTACGTTTTCACTTTTTACCTAGAAAACCAACAAAATGCTAAATTTGGTTTAATTGGAGGATAAACAACCTTTGTTACAACTATATATTGTATATAATAGGGCTATCTTCTTACCTTCACTATGTTAACTCCACTGATCACATTTTATCTCCAGGGATAACTGTTCAGATTTTACTCTAAACTGAGGCCTATTACTGTAAAATGGTTGGAAACAGGCAGGCTAGCTGGTACTCATGCAAGTTAGCCTAAGGCTCTAGTATGCCTTTAAGGCAGCTGGGTTCATTATTCAGTAATATGACGGGGCTATATGGGTACATGCATATTGTTTAAATGCCCACTTTTAAGTCTGTAATATGCAAATTAAAGGATCAATAAAACTAAAAAGAACATTTCCAATTAGATTGCCATGGCAGTTATTCAAATACATCAATTTGTAAAAATGTTATCTATGAAGCACAATTTATGAATTTTATTATATTCTGCCTGATTTTATCTTTACTAATAATAGTCATTTTGTAAAATGGACCTCACCTAGTCTCATTGTTTTCCATGGTGCTTTAGATAATCTATATTAGAAGCCAGATAGTAAAATATTTTACTTTCCAAACACAATTTAGTATTATTGGCAGCGCAGACTGAATATATTTAAATATAAAACAACTATAATTGCATTTGAGGCATTCTGATTTTTTGGTGTTACTGTTATTTTAAATAGCACTGATTCATATTTATAAAGTACACCATTTACCAATGTATCCTAGCCAGTACACAAGCCACTGATAACTACTGGTTGGGAGATCTTTCAGCCAATACTTTCAATTTATGCACAAAATGAAGTCTCATATATACAGTAATTGTTCTACTGCTCGATACTTATAACTTATTTCCACAGAGACAACAACTCTCTTTAGATCACACCATTTCTAAAGAGAATGGTCAACAATATCCAAAAAAAAGAGAGTTTTCAGTATTTCTCAAAGCTGACATTTGACATTTACATAAACAAATACAAACACCAAGCATATACTATTTTAGCACAGTACACAGCTGTTAAGCTTCATCTTTAGTGCCAACGCCTGACCTTCCTAACCTGAAATAACTTGGTATTCATTATCCCCTAATGCATGACCTTGGTATCAAGTTATTGGCCATCTTGTCCCAGTCATGCTAAGTAAATTTATAGAAGAGTTACAAGGTTGTAGTAACACAAGTTAACGAATACATTTACTGGGTTCTGTGAGTTAGAGCCAATATAAAAAAAATATATATACAAATAAATAAAAGTTAAAAGGGATTTAATCATCTAACATCTTTTAGATTTTAGTTATTTTTTTTTTTTTTACTAGCACAACCATAATCCATATTGTTCTGTTTTTATGTGTCCAAAGATCTTCAGCGTTCATAAATATTTGTAAGCAAATATGAATTTTTTGGCTTTGCATACATCTATTTTGTCAGCCACAGTGTGGATAATCCCAATTATCTCTTTATAGCACTATTGCCTAAGGCTAAAGCTACATTGTGCATTTTGCCACAAACATAGGTGTGTGCACAGGGTGTGAGCTTTGCCCGGGCACACACTAATGGCAGCACGCAGGATGATACACCACGTATAAAAATGCCAGTGTCAACCTAGCCTTAAGATTTTTTTTTCTTCTTTAGGGACCCTAATGAAATGGCCTGCGCACAACTATGGCCACAAACTGTGTTCACCTGCAGCAAATCTCAAACCAATGAAAGACCTGGCACATGTCCCCATTCACTTAGTATTTTCCGGACTATAAGGCGCACTTTCTATGAGCACCTTTTAAGCAATCTTGGTTCATATATAAGGCGCACCGGACTATAAGGCGCAGCACATTACCAGTAAATAAACCATAGCTCAGACTGCAAGTCAAATTTTATTCAACTTATATCGGGTTCATATATAAGGCGCACTGGACTATAAGGCGCACTTTCTATTTCTGAGAAATTCTCAGCATTTTAAGTGCGCCTTATAGTCTGGAAAATACTGTACATTGAGAATCGCCAGCAACCTATTCTGTCACAAAGAGCTCAGCAGGCATCTTCTCTCACCAGGCTGTTCACGGACATTTGATTTACACAACATGGGTATAACTATAGAGATAGCAGTGGATGTGACTGGGCCCCAGCTCAAAGGAGAGCAGAAAAAGAAATCCTCCAACACTCCAGTACGTTAAAAAGCAGCTTTATTAAAATAGCCATTATTACATACTCAGCTCAAAGTGGGCCTGGCACAAACGCCGAGACCTCTCTATAGTCATGCACCACCTGTTTCCTGTGACCCCTGGACCCTGGAAATTCTTAGTCCTTTGGTCCCAGGGGACCCAGTAAGGGGCAGAGCTGAAGGCAAGAACCTACAGCTGATTCGGGCCCAAGGAAAGGGTCCCAAATGCGTGTAGTTATGCTACTGTTGCACAATGTAGCCTTAGCTAGGATATGGGGCTAGATCTTTTCCTTATAAAGATGTAACATATCACCATAAAATGAGGTGAGCTGCTGTCTTGGAAATAAAATTTAAAAATAAAAAAACATTTTAATGCACAAAATGTCCTATAACTATTTTGACAATTAAAGTAAAATTTGTTTTTTCAATGCAAATTGTTTTAACACAAAAAGAAAAATTTCCCTGTGATAAAAATTCCTTAATTTTTCAGATCAAAGGGGATCCTCAACCTTTTTAAGCATGGATATCTCTCTGATGTGATTTTCTGAGCTGCCACAACTAAATGCCACTTTGTGTATAGCGTAGAATATACAGTATATACAACAAATACAAGGAATGTCAGAGAAGCACACACAATGATACTACACTAGAAAACCTAGAGGAATTACGTGAGTACTAGTTGGGCCATCAACATACATTGTCCCCTTAATAAACTTCTGACATTCTTGGCCGTGTACACTGACACAGACAACAATAACAGTATTGATACTCAATAAAATAAATATCAAGTCTTCAGGCTGTATCCTTGATACGATGGAAGCTGTAAAGAAAACAAATTGGCACAGCTAACATTAATCAATACACTTCCTCCTGCAAACAGGCAACACTTAAAGATGTGGAAATCAGTGCGGCTTTTACGGGAACTGAGATAGTCTGTTACAGAAAGTCCATCACTACATTATACAGTCTCTTTAAAAGGGATATATTATTATCATGCAAAAGAAATATTAATTGTGCCATAAAACTTTTTGGTTTTCTCTCTATCACCTCATAAACTATGTTTTGGTAACATTTAGGCTAGGTTCACGCTAGCGTATGATGCGCAGAACATCATACGCTACAGTGAAGAAGAAAAAAATAGAAAAATACGCTCTGGCATATTTTTCTATTGTTCTTACCAGCGACAGTGTGAACGCTCCCTCCGCGTTCACAGCACTTCCTACGTGGTCGCATTTTGTGCATGGCATATTATACGCCAGCCAAGATGCAACACACAGTGTTCTGGACCCAGCGTATTCGGGTCATACGCTGGTGTGTCCGGAACTGGGCTTCCATTGAATCGTATTTTTTTTTTCCACACATGATGCGCTGAGCATAATATACTACTGTGAACCTAGCCTTGAAGATGGATACAATTGTTGCTATAAGCCAGGGATGGCAAACCTATGGCACGCGTGCCAAAGAGGGTACATAGAGCCCTCTCTGTTGGCATGCGAGCCATCGCCAAGCCTGCTTTCAGTACAGGCCATGGACCCAATCTGACAGTTTTCAGGCCAGATCCGTGGCCGGCACTGAAGGAGCACTCACTTACAGGGAAGATCTCCTCCCCGATGCATGTGTGATGACATCACTCCCCAGCGCCGGCACTTCAGAGGACGCGCTGGTGAGTGACGTCACCTTGTTTGGCACTCCGTGCCAAAAAGGTTCGCCAGGCCTGCTATAAGCTCTGCAATACACAAGCTACTCTGTTTTCAAGAAAATGTTGTGCTTGTTGGCTGGAAAAGATATAACATTTAAGTATTTTAAGAGTTAATTGCAATAAAAGTAGCATAAATTGTACGGAGTATTCTATAGTACATTTTGACCATTTACCCAGTTTTTCTTCTATCTCTCCAGTTTTCTGCAATAAATTTACAAATCTGATGCTTTTTGATTTAATAGAGAACTGCAGACTTGTTATATTAGGAGGCGATTCTGAAGGGGGGCCCTGAAATAGTCACTGCTGTGCTCCTTTGTTCCAGTGCTGCCTGCTGCTTGCTTCAGCACCAATCTTCATTTCTTCTCCATAAAAGCTACGGTCCTCTTCAATTTCTGCTTCCAGTTGAGTTTTGGTGAGCTGAGCAAGCGCAGTAGCAGAATTTTCAGGTGGGGGATGATTGTTAAGGTGCACCTGTCACCTCAAAACTAATGGTAATTTAGGTTCTACTAATTAAATAAATGCTTTTGTAAATATATATGAATTTTTAAAATATGTATCTTTATATAGCTTTTCTCGCCGTCATCTTCCTTGTAAGCCTGCCTTTTCTTTCCAGAGTTGGGTTGGGCAGGGCTAAATGATGATTGACACAATAGCTCCTCCAATCAGATCTCAGCTAGATCATGATTTAAGGCATCTGATATTAGAGTTTTGGGGTGACAGGTACACTTTAAAGGGGGTTAATATACATTCCGATCCCAATCTTTTTTCCAACACTGTCTCCTGATCTGTGTTAAAGTTGATCTTTTTTCTGTTCCTGCTTATTCTTCAAAATGCTGATGAAGCAAGCGCAGAAGCAGTGTTCTGACCTGACTTTGCTTCAGCACTTGCTCACACCAGTGATGCTGAAGAGGAGGCAAGAACCTGAAGGGGATTGCAGCATTGCAGTTAAGGAAAAGATCAGCTTAACGCAGAGCAGGAACCAGAGCTGTAGAAAAGGTTAAGATAGGTAAACTTATTAACTGGCCTATAAGAATCTCCTCTAGACTAACAAGACTTTAGTTCTCCATTAAAAGCTATTACTTATATTAAAATCTATTTTTTTTCCCCAAAATTTATTTTCCAGAACTCTGTTCGCCACTTATGACATCTCCATAACCATTGTTTCCCATGGGACAGTTGTGAGATGTAAATTACAAAATGATAAAATTCTTTAGCGTTTGCGGTCTGACTTTTTCCTATCTAATCTTAAATAAATGGCATATAAATACGTCCCAGGTTACTGCAATTAAAAGTTGGTTTGTTACTCACTTTACACTACTTGTTGTATATAATATTTATGAATAGCTTGTCTGCAGTAGATAAAACAGATGTTTGAATTGAAATCATTTTTAAAAGAAAGCCCGTGTTTACTGCCTAGTAGGCCTTATAAAAAAGTAGGCCCCCGTTACATCTTGCAATTTCATTCTGATTTAGGTCATTCATTTCAGGGTTATAAGATGTAGTCTGATAGTGTCAGCTGAATGAGTTCACTCACAGAACAAAATCTCATACTTGACATCTTAAAAAAAAGTCAATGGATATGTTTCATTGAACCAACAGGCTCTCTCGTGTTCCAGGTTATCTGAACACTCCCACAGCATTAAAATGTAATATTACAAAGGTGATTGCACCACTTACAATGTAATCTGAGTCACATTTCCCCTATCTACAGCACATGTGCTTGCATGTCCAACTTTATGTTTGTTAACATTATCTTGAGAAAAATGTAATGGGTTTAAAAGGACATGATGCAACCTTTTGCTTTGAACAATTACTAAGAAGGACTGAAAACTGTCATTTTTTTATTTATTTTTTTAATTGTTGCCCCTTTTGGGGAAGCTTCAGGGAATTGTAAAAATGAAGTTAATGTAAAATAAATGCTTTGCAACCAATACATAATGATTTATATTATCTGGATTTTGAAAGGTGATGAATGTAATTATATATAGTAATTGATGCTACCCATGTGCAGAATACCATGCCTTTTACCCTGACTGGAGTGAATAGCTGTCACAACCAAGCAGTTTAACAGGCTCTGCCATAGATCTGTGTGTGTGTGTGTGTTACCATGATTACAGGCTCTGCCATACATCTGTGTGTGTGTGTGTTACCATGATTACAGGCTCTGCCATAGATCTGTGCGTGTGTTACCACAGGCTCTGCCATAGATCTGTGTGTGTGTGTGTGTTACCATGATTACAGGCTCTGCCATACATCTGTGTGTGCGTGTGTTACCATGATTACAGGCTCTGCCATAGATCTGTGCGTGTGTTACCATGGTTACAGGCTCTGCCATAGATCTGTGCGTGTGTTACCATGATTACAGGCTCTGCCATAGAT